>OZ020544.1:868188-944866 GCA_963971435.1 Lasius platythorax | reverse complement strand
CTCACGCATGCACGCGCCTCGAACGCGACGCTCAATCACTCTCTTACAGACACACTAAATACGTAGACATGCTAACGCGACGCTTAATTACTTACAATTACCGAATCGCGACGCGAATCTCCAGAGCGACGATAATTCGTTACAGTGGCCGCGAAATCTTAACCATAAACACACTATTACACGAGGCCTGTGCTCTGCAGGCTCACGGGATCGAGATCGCTTGTCGTCGTGGCCGCGACACTAATAACTTTATCAATTACTGGGCATAGCCCGGACACTAAAAATTCACCAAACTTACAACGACGACGACAGAGCGGCGCGATCCCGGACGCGATTATACGTGGCTTATCTTGTGGAGGGCAACCTCACCGGCACCTTATTCCTCTGGTTCTGCGAGGCGGCAACGGCTCGTCCTTTCCAATGATTGTCCACGGGACGGCAATGCGATAACGGTAGGCCGAGGTCCTCACTATCACACGTCTCGCGACAGGCTGCCTCCCGGATTCTCTCGATCCAGGATCGATGACTCGGGGCCTTCCCTAATGCTGCGCACGCGGGGTGCGTGTTATCGCGGCCAATCACGCGACGGCACGCGACAACGCCGGTAAGCGCCAATTCCAAGGCCGTGTCGGGGGCGCAGGAACCCGCTACATTGCCGAAAATATTCGTAGGGCCCGTTCGACAAGGCCGTCTTAGAGGTTCCACCGCTGCCTTCTGTCCGATAAGAAATGCCACGGGCCTCGCTTCCGCTTTTTCCTCCCGGCTCGTGCTTCGCGTTCTCCGCTCTCGATTTGCGCTCGTTACCCTGTCGTGTTCTCCCGGAATCTTCGCCGGTAGCCGTGACTCTCCTTTCGTTCCTGCCTCAATCGCCTCCGTATTCATTCGCTCGTATAAAAAAATAAAAAATAAAAATCTATGAGACTCGAAATTAAAACAATAACCAAAACGCCTCTCTGGAGACTGCGGCACGGTTCTCATTAGTTTTTCGCCTGACGCGATTAGGGAGGAACTCGGCGGACGCGCGCGGGACGGCAACGTCACAATATATATATGAAAAACATTGCCCTTGCATGTTACCGATAGTGCGTAATACACTATGATAACCTCTTGTATCATAATATATTACCGACAACACAGATTCATGTGACAGCGTCACACTTGGCAAAACTGTGAACTATAAGGCGTGAAAATGACACTCCAACAACATCTAAATTATTCTTGCGAAATACAGCGTCATTTTTCGTTTTAGTGCAGTGTTTTCATGTTTAAATTAATTGTCGTATTGATAAAATATACCGAAGACTCCCATTTTGTTATAATTTAATATGTGAAAGCAAATATTTGTCTCAATTCGACACCTGTCAAACAGCAGTTTTTCGTCCCCGATTAGGCTCAATTCAATTCGACATATATGTGTTATTTATTGATTACTCAAACAAAAGGAGAGTTTTCGGTATATTTTACAAGTCTGGTCTATCGATTGCAAACGCTATTTTATTGAAAAACATTTTTATCTTAACGTATTTCGCAAGAATTTTCATGGTATATTTTCTCGCTTCTGACGTCACAATCCAGATGGCTGCAGTGAGTATCCAGGAGCCTTAAGGGGATGCCGGAGACGGGTCTGTCTTACCGACCGAATGCGAATATTAATAATTTTAGAATATCTTTTTATTGACTATACAGATCAATAAATCTTTTTCCACGATTAAAGTATTTATAAGAATCTATCGCGTGAGCTATAATTCCATATATAAATCATGTAAAACAAAAAAAGGTTAAATAATTACAGTTTGTCGTCTGCTTCTTGTGTCAGCTCGTAACAATACTTATTTAATAAAAAAAGTTCTGCAGTTTATCTGTGCATAAAATATAGTATACGCGATAGGGATAACATGAAGGAATATTAGTGAACAATCAAAAGTGAGATTGCAAGTCTAACAAAAAAGTTATACTAAAATAATGATTTCACGCATATGTGTGTGTGCAAATCGAGGCTGAGGAATAAAACAGAGCAGTAGATTAGTTGCGTGATGTCGGGATAGATAGAGCTGCAATATGTTGAACTGACAAGGACAGATACAACAATACATCCTTGTCTGTTTCATATGCGTGTAAAATAATACACATACATGAAACAGATATATATACACTAAATTATTGCAATTTCTCATGTACATTCTCTCGATCGTACGCTCATTTCATCTCTTTCTAATCGCGCATTCAGTTTCATTCTCCTCACATACATATATTCGCTTACACGCATTCACTCGTGGTTTTTTCTTTCTCCTTTTCTCTCAAACTGCAAATGTAAAAATTGTAGAATTGTATAAATAAACAACATAATTGATTAAATTGAAACATTTTATTTATATTTTTATAAGCAAAGCACAACAAAATTCAAGTACACTTACATATACATATATCATATGTACAACTAATTATGCAGTTATTAGTTATCGCGGCTTCGCTTATTTTTTCTTTTTTTATTTTTTTCCATAGTTTCTTTTAAAATGCAAAAAATATTGCTACTTTTATTTTTATTTTTTAATAATATTTGGCACGTTACTTGCATTGAAAATTAAAGTACGTAATAAAAAAAGTAAAAAATACGAAATTAAACAATAGATACTTCAGAGAAATTTTATATTATCAAAATATTAAAACATGAGCACTGGTAATTTTTCTAATTTTTAGGGAAAAGATGGACATAGTATTATAAGACACACAGTTTAATCATACATACATATATTTCATGTTAAAGTAATAAAAAACTTATAATTTTACATATTTAGCTTTTTTATGTTTTATATTAAACATATAAACATTAATATATTTTTTAAATATAAAATAAAAGCTTTTATTTAAAAAATTAAATTTTAAATATAATCTTTCACAATTTGATTTTTTTAAATAAAAATAATCTTTGAAACAATCTTAAAACAGGAGTAAAATTTTATACATAAACAAAATACCTAATATTTTAATAATAAAAGTGGGCCAAATTGTAAAGAAAATATGACCATAGTATTTATAAAAAAAATAATGAAAGCGGAAATAAAAATTCATTATACTCAAATTTACCCTATCTTTAGAACGTGTTTACGAAAATACTGAGAATGCGCGAAAATTTCTTTGAAAAAACTGAAAGAGAGTAATCTCTCGATATTGATAAGTATTTGAAAATCTTCAGCTTCGACAAAATTGAAGAAAATCGTATGAAGAGAGAGATATTATTATCGACCATCGATTTAGTTTCGAGACTAATCATTAGGAACCATCACTAAATTATGTAAAACTATCGACACGCCCTGCCATTTCCCGGGAAAAATGATAAATTTCTCTCTCCCTCTCTCTTTCTGGCAAGTGCGACAGACGTGAGCGTAGAATGTTTTCCATCAGCGACTTTTAAGTAAGGCATCCTTCCTGCGAGTGAGTCGCAGTCGCGACAAGAGGGATGCATCTCAGCGAGATGGATTTTTACCGCTTCTATTTGACACTTGCACCTGCGAATAATATATATGTATATAGAATCTATTATAGATTGTACATGTACATGTAACAACAGCAACACTTTTATATGACAAATACATATATATATATATATGAGAAAGAGAGAGAGAGGGAGGGAGAGAGAGAGAGAGAGAGAGAGAGAGAGAGAGAGAGAGAGAGAGAGAGAGAGAGAGAGAGCGTGCATGTGTGTGGTTAGATGAATGGTGCATGTAATATTCAATATTTTACCTTTTTTTTAATACCGAGGCATGTATGCAGGTGCGGACATGTGCTGCAATTGTACGAATCCATTTGAGGGCGGTGCGGGAACGTACGTACTTTCAGGCGGTGCGGGGACGTACGCATTTGCAGGCGGTGCGGAGACGTACGTACTTGCAGGCGGTGCGGGGACGTACGCATTTGCAAGCGGTGCGGGGACGTACGCATTTGCAGGCGGTACGTGGATGTACGCATTTGCAGGCGGTGCGGGGACGTACGCATTTGCAGGCGATGCGGGAACGTACGTACTTGCAGGCGGTGCGGGAACGTACGTACTTGCAGGCGGTACGTGGATGTACGCATTTGCAGGCGATGCGGGGACATACGCATTTGCAGGCCGTGCGGGGACGAACGCATTAGCAGGCGGTGCGGGAACGTACGTACTTGCAGGCGGTGCGGGAACGTACGTACTTGCAGGCGGTGCGGGGACGTACGCACTTGCAGGCGGTGTGGATACGTAAACAGGGGGAACGGCGTAAAATTGTTTTCTATTTCTAAAACTATTTTTACGCCGTTCCCTGTTCACAGCCCGCCTAACTGCTTCATTTATGCGCTAAAAATGAAAAAAATTAGTAAAAATTATTTTTGCATACATAGGCTGCGTACGGAAATGTCCCCCGAATGCATTCCCTCTGTTTTTATATCACTGAGATAGGAGTGGTATAGAGAGAGAGAGAGGGAATGCACTCGGGGGACATTTCCGAACGCAGCCCCCCCACACACACACATATATATATGTGTGTGTGTGTGTATATATATATATATACACACATACATACATATATATATATACACACATATACACATATACTGATGACTTGTTCATTATATTATTATTTGCAATTCACACATGTTAATTTAATGTGTGATTTGCAAATAATATTAAATATTGAACAACGCATTAAATTAACATGAGCATTGCAAATAATAATAATATAATAAAGTAGATGTTAGTATATGTCTACATGTGTGTATATAGTTACGTTAAATCTGCACACTTATTTCAGCCATAAATAAAATAACTTACATTTCTTACGTTTCCTCTCCTGTTGTCCAACGACTGTAACGGCGATGTCTCCGTCGCTACCGTCTTCATCGTCGCCGTGGCTGCCGACGGCGATGTCGCCGTGGCTGCCGACGACGATGTCGCCGTCGCTGCCGTCCTCGTCGTCGCCGTGGCTGCCGACGGCGATGTCGCCGTCGCTGCCGTCCTCGTCGCTGTCGTTCTCGTCGCCGTCGCTGCCGTCCTCGTCGCCGTCGCTGCCGTCCTCGTCGCCGTCGCTGCCGTCCTCGGCGTCGTCGTTGTTGCCGCCATCGTCGTCGCCGCTGCAATCGGCTTACTGCCCTCGCTTCGTGCTACAAAAATGCATTTTTCAAATATTTTTCTCTTATTTTTAACAGAATATAAGGATATAAGAACATTCTCTTGCTTAGGTTATGAGCACATGCGAGTTGAGTCATAAAAATTTAGGTAAGTGTAAGTCGTACAAATTATGCTGCATAAATTACAATGATATGTATAATATTTCGCTTTTCTCGTTCTCATCCTCTTTCTTAGGTTATGAACACATGCTTGCGATGCAACAATTTACATAAGTTTTTGGCGTGTAATAAAAACGTGCTACAATCGAAAGTAACGATTGTAGCACATTTCTACGACATACGACAAATCTTGTGCGTTACTTACATCTACGATTTATGTAAACTGTAGCGTCGCAAGCATGTGCTCATAATCTAAGAAAGAGGATGAGAACGAGAAAAACGAGAGATTATACATATCATTATAATTTATGCAGCGTAATCTGTACTTAGTTACCTTAATTTTTATGTCTCAACTCGTTATTTTCAAATAATTTATATAAAATAATACTTACGTCGTGGCATTGTTGAAAGCACAAGTCCGACGTCCGACGTGGCTCGACGATCGACGACAATGAACTGACGATCGGTCAGACGCCAGAGACGGTCAAGACGCTGGCAATAGGCAATTGCGTGTGGAATAACGCTGCTATCGCAAATTGTAGACCACACTTTTGCAATTTTTTTTTTTAATGTAAAATCATTAGGCAAATTAAATACCGAATTTATTTATGATTTTTTAAAAATGTACATATTTATGACTTTAGAAAATGTAATTATTTTCTATAGTACGATGACATATATAAGGTAAACATTTTTAAAAATTATTAATATATATATGTATATATATATATAATGTTTAAAATGTATTTTAATTTTACCATGTATATGTCATCTTACTATAGAAAATAATTACATTTTTGAAAGAAATTTTTTTATATAAAGAAATATGGTTTATTCATTTAAAAATTTAAAAGTAACAGTGACGTTTTTATAAAAAATTTTTTTTTAATTTTCTTATTGCATTTGATAGCTTGTAAAGCAGATTAATTTTTAATATATAAACTTTTTTATAAACTGTCGGAATTGTCTCAAAATTGTGTGGTCTGTTACGCTGAATATCGTGTGTATATTACACACACACATATATATATATATATATATACATATTATTAGCGTAGTAAGCGGAATCGTGCACGCGCAATGACATGTATACATATACATGTATATTTGCGCGGGATGGCTCACTTGTCGCGCGGTACGTACGCGCGTATTACACGTGCTTACACAGCAGCGCGACTCGACCGTTATAACGTGTAATAACGTGTCGAATACTGTGATAGACATATACTGTGATATTTTCAGTGATATTTTTATATTTATTATATAGTGTATAATGGGAGCAAACAGAAATAGACGCTTGCCTGTATCTGTTCACAGATTGTGTAGAAAGGGAGCATGTTTTAAAAGGTTAGTAATGTCATATCATAATTGATTCATTGTCAGAATTACTGTTACATACAGCACAAATACACAAAATATTACGTATCTATTTATTATGCACATAAATGTATATAACGATTAGATAGACAAAGAGAAAAAGAAATAAAAGAGAAGAGAAAAGAAAGAAATAGAAAGAGAGCGAGCGAGCGAGCGAGCCTTTTTATAAACATCGACAAGCAATATATTATTATGTCTCTGTATTCTCATGCCACGATGTTAGGAGAAAATCATCTCCGAGACGATTCACACGTCGTCCCGGAGATGATCTTTCTAACACAACGAATGACATGACCGCGGCACGGGAAACGGGAATATACAGAGTCGTAACAATATATATATATGTATGTATGTATGTATGTATGTATGTATGTATGTATACATATATATATATATATTGCTTTATGATATATTTATAATATAAAGAGGCTAGAGAGCTCATACTCTCACTATCTTTCTCTTTTTTTCTTCTTTTCTTCAGCTTTCTGTATCTGTTCATTTATTCATTATGTACATGTACGTGTATAACAAATAGATATATATAATTAGTGTTTATTTGTACTGTTTATAATAATGTTATATATATATATACAGGGTGTCACTTAATTCGCGCCCACTAAGTACATAGCGTTATTCCTTATCAAAAAATAAATCGAAAAGTCCTGAACAATATTTTTTTTTATAACACTTAATAAAGCAGCAATTATTGAATAAAATACGATCAAATAGCGTCGAACTTTAATTTGGTGCACGTTAGTGAGTCGCGCGTATGACAGTGTGCGCGAGTACATATTACTAGGCTCACTAACATGCACCAAATAAAAGTTTGACGCTATTTGGTCGTATTTTATTCAATAATTGCTGCTTTATTAAGTGTTATAAAAAAAATATTGTTCAGGACTTTTCGACTTATTTTTTGGTAAGGAATAACGCTATATACTTAGTGGGCGCGAATTAAGTGACACCCTACCTACACACACACACACACACACACACACACACACACACACACACACACACACACACACACACACACACACACACACACACACACACACACACACACACACACACACACACACACACACACACACACACACACACACACACACACACACACACACACACACACACACACACACACACACACACACACACACACACACACACACACACACACACACACACACACACACACACACACACACACACACACACACACACACACACACACACACACACACACACACACACACACACACACACACACACACACACACACACACACACACACACACACACACACACACACACACACACACACACACACACACACACACACACACACACACACACACACACACACACACACACACACACACACACACACACACACACACACACACACACACACACACACACACACACACACACACACACACACACACACACACACACACACACACACACACACACACACACACACACACACACACACACACACACACACACACACACACACACACACACACACACACACACACACACACACACACACACACACACACACACACACACACACACACACACACACACACACACACACACACACACACACACACACACACACACACACACACACACACACACACACACACACACACACACACACACACACACACACACACACACACACACACACACACACACACACACACACACACACACACACACACACACACACACACACACACACACACACACACACACACACACACACACACACACACACACACACACACACACACACACACACACACACACACACACACACACACACACACACACACACACACACACACACACACACACACACACACACACACACACACACACACACACACACACACACACACACACACACACACACACACACACACACACACACACACACACACACACACACACACACACACACACACACACACACACACACACACACACACACACACACACACACACACACACACACACACACACACACACACACACACACACACACACACACACACACACACACACACACACACACACACACACACACACACACACACACACACACACACACACACACACACACACACACACACACACACACACACACACACACACACACACACACACACACACACACACACACACACACACACACACACACACACACACACACACACACACACACACACACACACACACACACACACACACACACACACACACACACACACACACACACACACACATACGATGTTCAGCGTAACGGTCCGTACGATATTTTAAATGTTTGCAACAATTTAGAAAAAAATTTATATTGTAAAAATTAATCTGTTTTACGCAAGCTATTACAAGCAATAAAAAATGAGGAAAAAAATTTTTTCCTAAAAAAAATAAATGTTACCTTGAATTTTTTTAAATGAAACCATCATATTTTTTTATATAAATCGATTCTTTACAATATTCTGCATAAAGTTATAATGTAGGATGGTCAAAAAGCGAATAGCTTATGAGATATATTATACTTTAGTTTAACATAATATACATAAACTATGAAATATCTCATAAAATCATTTTCTGATGATTTTATTTCAATTTTAAATCAATTGGTGTAAAGAAAACACATAGATATAAATAAAGATATAAATTGTAAACTAGCAGCTACATATTTTCCCTAAAACTAAAATATCTCGTAAACTGTTCACTTTTTCACTATCTTATCCTTATAATTTTTTATGCAGAATATTGTAACGAATTGACTTAGATTGAATATGGTACTTTGAATGGTACTTTCATTTAAAAAATTATGGTGACATTAATTTTTTCATGAAAAAAATTTTTTACATATTTTTCTATTTTACGTAATAGCCTGTGAAACAAATTAATTTGCACAATATAAACTTTTTTAAATTATCAGAAACGTCTCAAAAATCATGCGCACCATTACACTAAATACTGTGTGTATGTATATATATATATTTATATGTATGTATGTGATTCATATAAAGTAACCGAATAAATTATTTGTGAAATTTGAAGACATGAAAAAATAGTTCATACCGACATATTCAGTACAAAGGGGGACATCATATAGTAATAAACGATTATTTGATGAGTAGAGACATTGAGGGCATTACAAAGTCAACTTTATTTTTTAAAATGGAATGCTATATTTTTTATTTTATAGGTTTTTTAAATACAAGTTCATTGATATTACATAAAGATATTCAAGGTTATAAATACATAGTAAAATAAAAGTCAAATGTATGACTTGTATTTCAGTTGTAATAAAAATCAGTTGTAATATATGAAAAGCATTGTGTATTCGTCAAGTCCAAGGTCAATACTTTGAATTTTTATTACAACTGAAATACAAGTCATACATTTGACTTTTATTTTACTATGTATTTATAACCTTGAATATCTTTATGTAATATCAATGAACTTGTATTTAAAAAGCCTATAAAATAAAAAATATAGCATTCCATTTAAAAAAATAAAGTTGACTTTGTAATGCCCTCAATGTCTCTACTCATCAAATAATCGTTTATTACTATATGATGTCCCCCTTTGTCCTGAATATGTCGGTATGAACTATTTTTTCATGTCTTCAAATTTCACAAATAATTTATTCGGTTATGTTATATATACAGGGTGTCCGGTAATTGAAGGATCACCCGTCGTGTGCAGGTAGAGCGAGATAAACCGAGTAGAAAAGTCCTGTACCATTTTGCAATCTTTGCAATAATTAATGAGAAATGAATTAAACAAGATCGGCCAATCCGCGCGAGTTCAAGCGCGCGGCGAGAAGAGACCTCCTACTGTTTACGTGATTCTTGTCGCGCGGCGAAAATAAAAGCCTAATGTTTACGCGGTTGCTCGGCGCACGACAAAGCGGGGAGGAGCACTTTACAAAAAACAATGCCTATGTACGAGCGATGCAAACGCTGGACTCCCGCGTGGGCTGTCTCTTCTCGCCGCGCGCTTAAACTCACACGGATTGGCCGATCTTGTTTAATTCATTTCTCATTAATTATTGCAAATATTGCAAAATGGTACAGGACTTTTCTACTCGGTTTAACTCGCTCTACCTGCACACGACGGGTGATCCTTCAATTACCGGACACCCTGTATATATATATATATATATATATATATATATATGTATATATATTTTATATATATAGGTATATATAATTTTTATATAAGATTCAAATAGATGTTTTGGCGAAAAATTTATTTTCAAGTAAAATATCAAATATTATTAAAATGCAATTTTCAAAATATTTTTTTTCGCTGAAAGATAATGCAATCCTTTGTTTACTTTTTCATATATAATTAAAAATTATTATAATTTTTATAGTAGTTAGTGCCAGAGGCGATCTATTCGTGTGCTGGTTGTTTTAAAAAAGTAATTCCAGAGGCGATCTATTCGTGTGCTGGTTGTTTTAAAAAATAATTCCAGAGGCGATCTATTCGTGTGCTGGTTGTTTTAAAAAAGTAATTCCAGAGGCGATCTATTCGTGTGCTGGTTGTTTTAAAAAATAATTCCAGAGGCGATCTATTCGTGTGCTGGTTGTTTAAAAAAGTAATTCCAGAGGCGATCTATTCGTGTGCTGGTTGTTTTAAAAAATAATTCCAGAGGCGATCTATTCGTGTGCTGGTTGTTTTAAAAAAGTAATTCCAGAGGCGATCTATTCGTGTGCTGGTTGTTTTAAAAAATAATTCCAGAGGCGATCTATTCGTGTGCTGGTTGTTTTAAAAAAGTAATTCCAGAGGCGATCTATTCGTGTGCTGGTTGTTTTAAAAAATAATTCCAGAGGCGATCTATTCGTGTGCTGGTTGTTTTAAAAAATAATTCCAGAGGCGATCTATTCGTGTGCTGGTTGTTTTAAAAAATAATTCCAGAGGCGATCTATTCGTGTGCTGGTTGTTTCAAAAAATATTTTATACCAAATGCGGTTAGCATGTGCGCTTTGGTTTAGTGAAAAATATGGCATTTATGTTGTCAAAAAATTTTTAATAATAATTATTATTTCTATTATAAATCTACGATTTTAAATTTTATAAACAAAGGATTGCACTTATTTTTCAGAGACGTTTTTTAAATATTAAAAAAAATTATTTTTAAATATATAGAATTGTTAGGAAGTATGTTACATGGCATTTTATTTCTTGGCATAAGATTTTATAATATAACAATCTATTTTTCTTTACAGGCGACAATTTTTAAAGGCATTGAAGGCCCAAGAAGCTAACTCCAATATTATAAAAATTACCAAGGGTACTGACGACGAATCCATCGATTTTTGTAAATCAATGGGATCACTCAACATGGATTCAAAAATCAGTACCCAGGTAATGCAATGCTTGGAGTCAAATAAAGGTATGTATAACCAAAATGACAATTGCGATAATAACAATTCTTTTGTTATTGACAAGAAAGCCCTTCCAGACAGTTCTTGTATACAAGAAAACTCGCCTGAAGGCCGTCGCATTGTCTT
Source organism: Lasius platythorax (assembly GCA_963971435.1). Lineage (NCBI taxonomy): Eukaryota > Metazoa > Arthropoda > Insecta > Hymenoptera > Formicidae > Lasius > Lasius platythorax. The sequence continues at coordinate 932,678 of OZ020544.1, read as the reverse complement.
CTTTTTGGCTGGAAGACTTCAGATAAACCGTCGCATTGTCGATGACAATTGGGATGATAACAATTCTCTTGTTATTGACAACGAAGCCCTTCTAGACAATTCTTGTATACAAGAAAACTCGCCTGAAGGCCGTCGCATTGTTGATAATTGCGATGATAACAATTCTCTTGTTATTGACAACGAAGCCCTTCCAGACAGTTGTTGTATACAAGAAGACTTGCCTGAAGGCCGTTGCATTGTCGACATTTCTCATATATGGAATAAAATCCAAAGAACATTTAATGATCATATGAAAGGAATAGAGTGCCAATTTAGAGATTGGAAACTCACGCATACTGGTCGCAAAGGGTTAAAGACGCAGTTTTTCTTTAAGTGCCAAATGTGCAATACTGCAGCCAACTTCTGGTCAGAACCCAAAGAGCCAAAAACATTGGACATTCATATGGCTGCTGTAGCAGGAACTATAACAGTGGGAATTGGCTATGCCCAGCTGGAAGAACTGTGTGCAGCCATGAATATTCCATGTATGTCCGATAAAACTTATATTAAAAATCGAGAAAAGTTAGTCGATAATTTTGAGAAAACAGCCATGGAAAATACGAAAATGGCTGGCGAAGTTGAAAAGCAACTTGCTCTCGAAAGGAATAATGTTATAAACGGTATTCCGTATATAACTGTTATAGCAGATGGTAGTTGGATGAAGAGATCGTACGGCACCGCCTACGATTCTCTTTCCGGTGTTGGTGCTATAATTGGTTACCGCACGAAAAAGATTCTCTTCGTCGGTGTCCGCAATAAATGTTGCACGATATGTGATGTAGCGGAACGAAACAGAATCGAACCAAGAGACCATAAATGCTATAAAAATTTTGATCGTAACGCAAGCTCCACAAGAATGGAAAGCGACGCCATTGCAGAAGGCTTTAAAAATAGCCTGGAAATGCATGGATTAATTTATAGAACGGTTATTGCCGATGGTGATAGCAGCGTATATCAAAGTATCGTTGATAGCAGACCATATCGGGAACAAATGGTGACCGTGAAAAAAATTGAATGTACTAATCATTTGCTTCGAAATCTATGCAAAAAGCTGAGGGCTGTAGCAGAGACAACTCAGCAAAAAACTCATAGAAAGCGTGGTTTCGTCCAGCTACGAAATGTTGTAAAAGACAACATTTCAAACATGCGAAAAGAAGTGATAGAAGCAATTGATTTACGAAGAGAACAAGAGCAATCTGACCATTATAAGGCTAGAGAATTACAAAAAGACATATTAAACATTCCTAGCCATATATTTGGTGAACATAAACAATGCAAGGAACGCGATCGTATATGTGATAAAACGAAGAAAAATTATGTACCGTTTCTCAAGTTGCACGGTCTTTACCAAAAAGTAGAGAATGCTATCATATATATAAGCAGTTATTCCGACAGCTTGTTGTTCAAATTAACCAACAATCCTGCAGAGTCGTTCAATTCGATAATCTGCAAAGAAATTGGTGGTAAGCGCATTAATTTTGGTAACCGGGGCTCCTACAATGCTAGAGTTGCGGGAGCAGTTGTGCAATTTAATACGCAACAAGTTCTCACGGAAGTACATAATAGCATGAATATCAATGTTCCTCCTGTTATCGAAACTCTGGAAAAGCGACGACAAGTAAAAGTTGCAAGAACTAGAGAATCTCGGGAAGTAAATGGAAGGCAAAAGAAAAAAAGGGAGTCAGGAACAGATTGTTATTACGGTCCGCAATCACAAAAACATGATCTTCCACCCGATGTTTTTGAACAACTTCGACAAAATCATATGGAAAAGTTGTTTGAAAATGGGAAAAACTGGAGACAAATTGAACGTTATACAACGGAGCAAAGTGATTCAGATTTGTGGCATACATTGAGACAGGAATTGTTGACGGCGTCTAATTTTGGAACCGTATGTCGCATGAGACCGACAACGTCTTGCGCCGCGACTGTAAAGAAAATTTTATTTCCTCCCTCTGTCGATACTGCGGCTATGAAATATGGTCGCGAAATGGAAAAAATTGCGAAAAAAGAATTAGCCGTAACATTGAAAAAGGAGATTAAAACTTGCGGATTATTTATTGACATTAAAAATCCATGCTTGGGTGCTTCTCCTGACGGACTCATAGATGAAGATGGTCTGGTAGAAATAAAGTGTCCTCTATCAGCTGAGCATTTAACAGCGGAAGAGGCTATAAAGACATTGCCTAAACTGAAAGGCATTTTTGATAAGAAAAATCCAGATAATATGAATCAAAATCACCGATTTTTCTATCAAATTCAAGGCCAGTTAAATATAACGCAGCGAGATTATTGTATTTTCACTGTGTGGACGCCAAACAGTTTGAAAATAGTACGTGTTAATAAGGACAATGTATTTTGGAGTAATAAAATGCTGCCCTTTTTAACACATTTCTATTATGATTGCATGCTTCCGGAAATCTTAGATAGTCGGCATAATAGACATATGCCAATTAGAAATCCAAGCTATAGAATAGAAACTAAAGAAGCAGCCAAAAAAAGAATTAATCGAACAAGTCTTCGACAGTGTAATGTAGAAGACGAAAACCTTGCCAAAAAAAGTAAATGTATCGAATCAAATAAGTTATCAATAGAAGCAACTATTACTGCTTTGAACGCAGAACAAGATGATGATTGCATCTTGGTTAGTTGCTCCAGAAATACAGAAGAGCTAACTGAACACGATATGGCAAAACAGAAAGAATTTCTAGATAATTCGGTAGCTCCTTTTTATTTGGTAAAGGATAATGTATTACCTTTACATAGTAAAATAAATGACGAATCATTGGATCGATTTTTGCGCGTCATAAGAGATAATTCTTGTTATGAAACACAAAGTGTGCTATATTTGGAATATCCTCATATAATTGAAGCAAGTCGTAGCGACAAAAGCTTACAAATTATTGGAGGAAATTGCAGTGATCACTGGCGATGTATTTCTTTTGACGGCACCAAGCTTCGAGTGTACGACAGTCTACCCGGCTGTACATACGATAAATTGGTGGCTAAAGAAAAAAATTACATTCATTGCCGTTATCCACAAATAAATAAAAATAATATAATATTTGAAAAGGTTCAAACACAACCTGATAGTATATGTTGTGGAATCTTTGCTGCAGCATTTGCTACAACTATAGCTTTAGGAGGAAATCCTTGTAATGAGACATATTCTAATAATGTTAAATATATGAGGCAACATTTTCTTCAAATTGTAGTAAAAAATAAATTGTCGCCTTTTCCTAAATAATAAAAATTTATCAAATCAGAAATTTGTGATATTCCAATAAATATCGTTGCAAGAAGACACCTCAATGCAAATGTCTCGTTTGCAATAATCGGAGAGACGAAAAAAAAAACATTGTGGTTGCGTTCTCACGGGAATGGGCGATGGAGGGGCTCATTCTATCCTCGAGATTTAAAAAAATATTATATAATATAATATTTATATATAATATTCTATTATATTATATAATATTTTTTAAATATCGAGTTAATGTAATATCAATATAATTACTTATCATACACATGTGCGTGTATGTATATTTACTGAGTGTTCTAAATGAAACGTTACAAATTTTTATTTCTAAAAGTATTATTTTTAGAAAAAATGCTGCAAATAAAAGTTCCAGTTTTTCAACGGGGATATAAGTTGATGTTACAGAAATGTTTGTAGAAGGCAATTTTCAAGGTCAATTTAAAGTCAACTTGATTATTTTATATGGATCATTTTAAGTGTTTATCTAAATTGATTCCTTGTAACATTCTGCATAAAAAATTATAAGAGTAAAAGTCAATAATTGAACGGTTCACGGAATATTTTACACAATCTAATTTTGATATAAAATAAAAAGTATCTCGTAAAATATTTAGTGTTCGATAATACTTTTATGTATAGAATAATTAGACAAATCAATTGGTATAAAGAAAATACATAGTTATTTTTAAGAAAAAATATACAATTTGCAACATGCAGCTATATATTTTTTCGTAAAAACAACTACGTGTTTGTTTATACCAATTGATTCGTCTAATTATTCTATACATAAAAGTAAGATTATTAAAAACTAAATATTTTACGAGAAATTTTGTATTTTATATCAAAAATATGTCAGATTATGTGAAATATCTCGTTTTTAATTATTGGCTACTTTTCCTTTTATTTATTATGCAGAATATTACAAAGATCTATTTATATAAACGCTTAGAATAATTCTATATAAAATAATCAAATTGACCAAAATAAGTTTGAAAATTGTTTCTTACAAACATTCTATAACATCAACTATGCCCCCCTTGAGATACTGAAATTTTTATTTGAAACATTTTTTTCTATAAATATTTTTAGAGATAAAAATTTGTAACGCTTATTTTAAACACCCGGTACATATTTCTTACATCTCTATTCTTCCTATATATATATAAGAATTGCATGTCAATATATAAGCAATATATATATATATATATATATATATAAACAATGTTGAAATTGTGTTCAAACTATGTGATAAAGATCAGACACACATTTATACATATATATGTTTTACTGTCATCGACACGCTTAGATAAATTTAAAAAGGCGTGCGGAACGATAGAACAGTAAAAATATATAATGTTTTTTCATTTTAAAATGTTGAACACAATTCGAAATAGTTTTTATGACGTGCGTGTAAATCTATAATATATATTACTGTCGATAATAGCGGAATTAAAATTGTCGGTAATTATCGACAATTTTAATTCCGCTTAGATGAGGGCGCTAACCCGTCGGAGTTCGGCCGTCACTCCGGCATCCCCTTAAAGTATATTTTTATGAGATCTATGTTAAAAAACAAAAAATTTCGACAAAAACCCGTTTCTTAAAACTTTAGCAATTTAACTGTCATGAGCGTAACCATAATGAAATATCTTAAAACATCAGAAGTAAAAAGAACCTTCTTCTAATATTAATTACATAACAAGCGAAAAAAAAGTACCAGTATTTGCGTTTCGCAGATCGCCTTATATACCTCCTGCGGTTGTTTCTTGACTACGGAAAAACAGTTCGCTGCGGAGCCATCTCTCGGTATAATGGCGGTACTGACTGTGCCCATGTAAAGCACTTGCGAGAAACACGTTTATAATACTTGAAAAATGATTGCAGTGCGTTCAGACGCCAGATAGATTTACTTAAACAGTAAGCTTTTCCAACATTTTTAAGAAAGACAAATATAAAATATGAATTAAAATGCAAAATAAGCGCAAAATCTAATATTGAATTTCTGAACAAAATATTTAATATTAAAAAGCATTTATCAAATATCGATATTGAAAACAATTTTTTATACTAAACGAATTTCTTAAAACTATAATTCTTTCTAATAAAAATAAAGAAAAAACAAACACAATTAGAAAATTTATTAAATATCTAATTTCAAAATTTTTGTTGGATACTCTATAATATATTTTACAAAAACATATATTTTTAACATGCTTCAAAATGCCACACTAAATAGATTAATTTTATTAAAAGTATAAAGAAAAAATATAAAAACAAAATGTTAGATTTTTAAATTAGAATGATCAATTTCACTATACAGCCTCGATGAAATGTTAGAAGTTACTGATGTTAAATATATAACATTGCTCTCTCTCTCTCTCTCTCTCTCCCTCTCCCCCTCCCTCTCCCGCCCCTCACGCCCTCCCTCTCCCTTCCCCTCTCTCTCTTCGATGGAGAAGACGTGTCAAACATCGCTCCGTAAAAGTGATAGTTTTTAAGTTGTTTAATAGTGCGAGAGAGTGACGAAAGGTTGTCGAAGTAATAGCTGCATAGACCGGGAGTAACTATGAGTGTTACCTAGCCGGGATATGCTGGTTTGTGAACGTAAGAACTACATTTCTTGTATGAGGCATCGAGGTCTCATGCGACAGGTAGACATTGACGGTGGACAAAAAGTGCTGATGTGTGAAAGTGAAAGCATAGGTGACTGATCGCCTATGCTGATATTAACGGTTTCGGCCGGTCATTATCGATATGAACGATGAATATGATGAGTATCGATGTTCGGCATGTAAGAAGGCAATAAAAAGTCAGGTTGTGGCATGCAATTCGTGTGTTAAACTTTTTTACCATCCAGGATGTGTAAGTAAGCATAAGATTTATGATAAAAACCGTGAACTGGTGTTGTGTCCTGGCCCATTTGACAAGTTTACAATTGAAAGTGAGGCAGATATGAAGAAGGCATCTGCAGTGGCGGCGAGCAGCAAGGATAGACTAGGATCAACAGGATCTATAGGTTCGTTTACGACATTAAGCAGTGGAAATAGAACATCAGGAGTGAGTGGACCATCGAGTATTGACGTAAAAATAGATTGGCTTGTAAAAATTGTGAAAGAATTAAAAGATGAAACAGCATGTAAGAAGGAAATTAAAATGATAGTCAAGGAAATAGTTCGAGAAGAATTGGGAAATATTAAACAAGAACTTGGAGACTTGAGAAGAATGATACAGGGAGGAGCTTGTGGGCCGTCAGGAGGAGCGCAAAGAAGCTATAGCGAAGCAGTTAAAGAAAAGAAAAAGGAAAATATTATAATTGTCAAACCCAAGGTGCAACAGGAGAGTGAAGCAACTAAAAAATTGATAAAAGAAAAGGTAGATATCAAGAACATGGCTATGGGAATAACGAAGTTAAAAAAAGGAAGTAAGGGAACAGTGATTCTCGGTTATGAGACTGGAGAAGAAATGGAAAAACTAAAGGCGACAGTACAAGCCAAGCTGGGCGAGAATTTCAAAGTTACTGAGTCACCGCGGATAAAACCTAAAATAAAAATTGTCAATATTGGCGAGGAAAAAATTAAGTTGAATGATGATGATTTAATAGATACAATCAAGAAGCAGAACAAAATTAACGCAAAAAATGAAGGAGTTCAGATGCGAATAGTGAAGAAAATAGTTAAAAAGAAAAGAAATGATAAAGGTCAATCCGGAAGAAGAGAAAAAGAAGATATCCTAATAATTGAAGCTGATGAAGAGACTCATGAAGTAATGCTGAGCAAAGGAAAACTGAATGTAGGATGGAGAAAGTGTCCTGCATTCAATCACATTAACATTAAAAGATGTTTTAAATGCTGGGGTTATTATCATATTGCAAAGAATTGTACGCGTAATGAAACATGTCACAAATGTGCAGAAAATCATAATGTGAATGAATGTACAGCGACAAAGAAAAGATGTATAAATTGTATGTTTAAGATTCAAACATACAACTTGAAAATAAATGATGAAAATGACGCACTTGATCCGGAATGTCCGACTTTCAAAAGGGCGATACAGGAGGAGAAGAGGAGGGCCGGTTGGGAGGATGCTAAATAACAATTACAGACGGAAACGGAACTAATACTATATACAAATGCGCAAAGTTTGATGGCGCATAAAGACGAGATACAGCATCAGAATATGAAGAAAGTGAACTCTGCGTTCATAGCGTTATCAGAAACCAGAGTGACTGCTGAAATTGAAGACTGTGAAGTGAACGTACCGAGATATAGTATGATTGGATGTGATGCTGAAAATAGAAATACAGGAGGGGTTGTTTTATATGTAAGGGATGATATTAAATATGAGATAGTATTAGTAAGAAAGTTAGATTCGAATTGTTGGTGTGCTGCAATTGAAGTGAAAGATTATTTGTATAGAGGAGTAATAATGGTAATATATCATTTACCGAGTGCATCGCACGGTGATTTCGTGACATTTTTGGAGGATATAATAGAACAGTTAATAATACGAGGAAAATATATAGTAATAGGAGACTTTAATATAGATATTATGTTAGATTCGTTTTATGCAAGAAAGTTGCAGACGACAATGTTGAGCTTAGGCATGAAACAATATGTAAATAAACCGACGGGAATTACGAAAGATAGTAAGACAATCATAGATTTAATTTACGCTAATAATAAAATAGTAGTGCAGGTAATTTGTGAACTTAAAATAACAGACCGTGCGTGGTTAAAAGTTGAACTTAATGCGAGTAAAATTGATAATAAATACAGAGAATTTAATGCTAGGAATTTTAAAGAATTTAATGTAGATGAATTTATTAAATTAGTAGAAAATAATTTAGAAGAAAGCCAAGATATAGATGTCAGTTTGAGAGCGAAGAAACTTGTTGATAATATAGTAGATTCATTGGACGCTACAGCGCCAAAGAAAAAATTTAGAATTCCAAAAATATGGGAAGGAAAAAAATAGTTTTTGGATGAAATAAGAGAAGCAGCGACTAAAAGGGATGAGGCGTACAGTAAAGCGTTGTATGACGATATGGACGAAAATTGGTTACAGTTTAAAATCGAAAGAAATGCAGTGGTTAAGCTAATCAGGACAAAAAAAGAAAGAATATTATGAAAATATGATAGATCATAACAAAGGAAATCCGACATCTATGTGTAAAACCCTAAAAGAAATAATAAGAGGCGAACCAACGGGTACAAAGGAAATAGAGAATATAGATTTTGAAATATTAGATAATACTGAAGGGTGCAATATAGCTGATAAATTTAATTTATATTATACATTTACAGAGTATTGATAACAGTAAAATCTATCAATAGAGGTAACTTAGGAAGTCCAGGTAAAAAAATTATTTTTGTTATTGAAAGCGAAGGAATTATGGAAAATTTTGAGATGATTAGAATAGAGCATTTACAAAAAATTGTTATGGAACTACCAAAAAAGAGAGTTACGGTAGAGGGAATAACTAGTGATATACTTAAAGCAGTATTTTATGTAATAAAAGAAGAATTTGTTGATATAATAAATAACTCTTTGAGGGAAGGTTGCTGTCCAGAAGGTTGGAAAACATCTACGATAATACCGATTCCAAAAATAGATAAAGCTAGGAAAGCAAGTGAGTTTAGGCCTATAAATATGTTACCAGTATTCGAGAAAGTATTAGAATTAGTAGTTAAAAAACAAATGGAGACGTTTTTTGAAGATAATTGTATCATAACAGAGCATCAATCGGGTTTTAAAAAACAGTATTCGTGTGAAACAGCGATTCAAACAGTTATTGACGAATGGAAATTGATAGTTAGTGAAACAAAAATGGTGGGGGTAATTTTCATGGATCTCAAGCGGGCATTTGAAACAATAGATAGACGCCTTATAAGTTAACGGAACAAAATGAGCAGAATCGTTTCTAATTAATATTTTTATTTGTTGCTCATTTGTTGCTCAAAAGTTGCCAAAGAAAAAAATTTGTTGCTCTGTTATTTTTTTTTTTAAATGATGTTCCGCTAAAGGAAGATTAAGTTAGCAGAACAATATACATATATCAATAAAATTATCATAACAATAATCTAAGAATTTGTTGCTCATTTGTTGCTCATTTGTTGCTCTATAAATATTTAATTTGTTGCTTGCAAAATAAGTTTAAATAATGCCCAAAAACCCGCTCAGCGTGCAAACTTACAAGAGTAAATCTTTAGAAAAGAATTTGTTGCTCGCTTACATTTGATACTAATATATTATCTGAATTTGTTGCTCTCGAATATGCAAGTTCCGAATTTGTTGCTTGCAAAATAAGTTTAAATAATGCCCGAAAACCCGCTCAGCGTGCAAACTTATTAGATATTAGCGTAGTCTTCTAAAGTAAAACAAAAAAATAGTTTTTGGGACATGAAATTATTGAAAATAATATTTTATTTAATTTTATAGTTTATTTAAAACGTATATCAATAATTGAGGATCTGTTTTGTATGTATCCGGTTTTCTTTCCTCTTTTTCCCTTAAATCGTCATATTGTATCCATGTCTTCTTTTGGCGAAGACATAGTGTGGTAAAATGTCCTAATTCGTGATTGGATCTTCTGGTATGACGTGGCCCTTTATATTCAATGACTGATGAAGGTATACATGTTTCTTCTCGATTATCGATTATTATTTTAAATTTTAGGTATTTCTTTTAACATAAAATATTTTCCGTTTTCATCTTTACTATATATTTCTATAAAAATTAACGAACCTGAAAAAATATAAATTAATTGAATAAATAAATAAATAAATAAATAGAAATATTATAATACTCATATAATAATTAAATAAATAAGTATATATAAATTATATAATTAATATATTAATAAATATATATATATAAATATATAAATACATATATATATAAATATATATATAAATAAATATATATAAATAAATATAAATTATTAATTAATATCATAAATAAATGAATAAATAAAATATAAATTGGAAATTTGTTAGAAGTACAAAATTAATCCAATTTTATTATATTACATTTACCTGCTGCTATAACTTTAGCTGTAGTGCTCAAAGAACATATTTGACAAGGTTTTAAGATTTTGGGTGTTGGTGCTAAATAATCTTTAATTGCGTTATCAAATGATTTTTCTGTTAACATTGTATCCTCTAAAAATAAAATATTGATTGTTCTCCGTTGATTTGTACATCCGTTTAAACAGAATATATCTTGTTCGATACTTGAACAATCGATCAATATCTTATTTGTAACATATCCGACGCTAGAATAACAATTCACTAGATTTATATTGCCTTGTATACTTGGGGCAAATAAATTAAACAAGATGTCAGCACGCAATCGATATGTTTTTGATGTAATACCTGTGCCTAAAAGAGATTATGATCATAAAAAATAATTATCTTATATAGAAAATTAGCCATCTATTATTGTCAAAAAATTTTATTGCAAAATTGAATGCTATTTATGAATAACTTGTTGCTTTATTTCCAATTTTGTTCTACCGTTTAGCGCAATTTTTAGTTAATGTAAATTTACTTTACCTTAAGCAGACTCTTGTTCGCGATTACCTTACAAACTGATGATGTAACATATTAAAACATAAGAATATATATATATATATAGCCTTCAATTTTGTAACAAATACGGCGATTTTTTAACAATAAGGTTTAATATAGGTAAATATCAAGAGACGCGGTAGCGTCTCGCGCCAAGTACCGCGCAAGCAACGAAAGACGCACCGTGTATCTATACGCGAGCCGGTCAGTTGAGAGTACTCGAGATTATCAGACCTCCATAACCGCTGAACGGATTGAGTTCTTACTAGGCCTAATCGATAGCTTGGGTTTAAATTATATAAGGAAAGTGTCTTTATTTTTGCTCTGCGTATCCTATAAACAGAGACATTAAGATGCAAAGTCTCAATGTATAAAATTTATCATTAAGAAACGTCGTCGGTAACTATATAATATCGACCGTAATCCATAATATATAACCTTTTTAATTATATTACGTATTGTCACTCATTTTCTTTCTTTTCCTCTCTCCCTCTCTCTCCTTCTCCCTCTCTCCCCCTCCCCCCTCTCCCCCCTCTCCCCCCTCTCCCCCTCACTCCCCCTCCCCCTCTCACCCCTCACTCTCCTCCCCCTCTCTCCCCCTCTCCCCCCTCACTCCCCCTCCCCCCTCTCCTCCCTCTCTTCCCCTCTCTCCCCCCTCTCTCTCTCTCTTCCCTTCCCTCTTTCGTTTTCGTTCTTTCTCGTCTTTTAAATAATATTAGAATTTACGTGTTATTAAGATCCAATAATCTAAGATATTTTTAACTCGGCTCGCACGTTTATGTCGGCATGCAAATTTATTAATTAATAGCTTTAAATAATGAATATATATATATTATACATATACATATACTACAAAAAAGAATGATATAATCCCTAAAAACTTACCTTTTTAAAAAAAGGTAAAAAAAAGGCGTCAAGTACACGCGCCAACAAAATAGTGTTTTCTAAACCGTTAAAAACTGTTCTATAAATTATTTTAATTGTGTAAAATATATTCTACAAAATAATATGATATCAAACAATAGCGCCAACTGAAAATAAAAACTTTTAAAAATATTTTAACCAAAAAAATTGTACAAAATAGTTGTTTCAATTTCCTACAAAAATTAAAAGGAAATTAAAACAACTATTTTGTACAATTTTTTTTTAATTAAAATATTTTTAAAAGTTTTTATTTTCAGTTGGCGCTATTGTTTGATATCATATTATTTTTGTAGAATATATTTTACACAATTAAAATAATTTATGGAACAGTTTTTAACGGTTTAGAAAACACTATTTTGTTGGCGCGTGTACTTGGCGCCTTTTTTTTACCTTTTTTTAAAAAGGTTTTAATTACTATTAATTAAAAACAGAAAAATTAAATATATTTAAATCGAACCTGTTTTTACGATATTCATTATCATTTTAAATATTGGAATAGATGTTTTTTCTTCTATAAAAGCTCGAATATCTGTTATATCATAACAAGCGATCAAAAGACTTTGGCATAAGCTATCAAATGCACAGGTGTTAATTACTGTTACTGATTTGTTTCCCAATTTTATCGCTTGTAGGTTGAGGCAGCTACCATTTTTTAAAAGAAATATTTTTTTCTTTGGTTTTGATTTTAAAATATCTGAGACTTTATCCATTCGCTGACCTAAATATTTGGCTACTTTCCGTTTTTTACATTGTTCCGTAACTTTTCCTTTCCAATTTTCTATTTCTCGTAAACCTGTAATTTCTGGATCTGTTACGCTATTTTCTAATTCAGAAGCAGAATGTTTAGTTTTCTTTTTCTTCGGTTCATTATTTCTTATTTCTGTCGCATCGATGTTTTCTTTGTCAGACTCATATAAATTTATATCGTCAAAATCAAATTCACGATTTTCTTTCCACTGATTGTTTTTTAAGTTATGATCATTTATTGGTAATTCATCAGTCAAATCGGGAGTGCTTTTATTTTCTATAAAAATTTTATTTGAAGTTTCGTTTAAAATGTGAGGCATATTTAATTTATAATCAACTAAATCTGAATTTGATTGTTTTGTAGAAAGTCCATTTTTTGTATTTTCTTCAGGTTTATTAAAATCTAATCTTATCTCATTTTGTATTAAATTTATATCTTTGTGAGCGATATCTAAATTATCTTGATTTTTATAATTAGTTGATACTTCAATTTGTTTTCGAGATATTTTAGTATCTATTATAATGACGCGTCCGATTAGGTATTTAATATGTTCTACAAATTTATCTACTCTTAAAGAATTATTAATAACTAAATTTTTTTAATTTGTTGAATTCACTTTCAACTGGAGCACTAGATGCTGGTATACGTCCATATCCAAATTTGTCGGTGTATATATTGCTCCATAAAACTATCGTACCAATATCACGTAATAACTTTGTAGCAATGTGGGGTGCGTAATGTGCATTAGCGCGAGTTCCATTTTGAGAAATACTGTTCTGAATCTCAGAATTAATTTTTTCTCCCCATTTTAACCACCAATTTGAAGATATTTTTGTTTCCTCGTCGGATATTGGAATAGATTCTTCAGATGGAATAGATTCAGTAATAATAAGTTCTTCTTCATCAATTATAATTTCTTTACCGGTGATAAGATGTTCCAGAAATTGTTTCTGAGTCTCACAATCAGATTTGATACATGTTCCTTGTAAATTGCCTTCTAATTCACATTGCGAAACAATCAGAAGCGCTTTCAAAATCTTTCTCGCATCTTCTACATGACGACACAATATAATTTGTCCAATAACAGCAAGATAAAAGATACGAACTGGGCGTGAAACGGATTTCAGAGCATCTGAATATGTCTTCATAAAATGAGCGACATCAATACGTATGTAACAATCTGGTATTGTATTTCGACAAGCATCCGCATATCGCTCGATAGTTGGATAACATGTAAATTCCTTTATAACAGCAGTTAATAAAGCTCGTGAAGCATCCGTTACAACTTCTTTGGGATGTGGAGCACCTATTCTACACCATTCCATTAACCAAAATCTAATAAAAGTTGAAGTATGTATTTCAGTTAAAAACTGTGAAACTGAAAATTGACCAGCAATAGAATTAATAACTGCGTGATACAAAAATATATAATGGAATGATGTTCCATCTGGTCTACTCAATCTTGGAACTCTAACACCACTTGCGTCAATATATAATGTTATATGCTCTAGTTTTAATAATTGTTTATAAATTTGGAGTTGATGTGATGTAAAATAAATGACGTAAAATGGATTTTGTCCTATATCGTGTACAACGTTCTTTCCAAGAGCTGTAGTTTCCAAAATTTCGAGAGCTTTTATAGGATCTGAGTCAAGATACTCGGAAGCAATTTTTTCATGCTTCGCTTTATGTAAAACATTTGCTGTGTAAAATAGGGGAGCTTCAGGCCCTCCTGGAGACATTAGTCGTTTTGCTTCTTCAGCTCTGAAAAGATCCACACTTTCTTGACATAAGATTTTTCCAACTTCTTTCCGACGAGCACCCCTCAAATTTCGTTTTCCACATTGTCCAGATCCAGATGTTAATGTGCACTCTATTTTTACACAATTATCATAATTTTTTAAAATGCCCCAGAAAACTGATCCACAGTGGCATTTTCCTAAAAAAATATTTTTATTACTATTATTTATTTGATCAGTTTTATATTCCTGTGAGTTAATAAATCTAATAACACAGGCCCACAAAAAAAGAAAAGTCTGCGCCATGGACTAGACCATGGTATTCCCATGTATTTTCGCCTGCTGAAACCGAATATGACATCAGTTTTGCCCCTACACGTCAGGATTTTTTTCTACAACCAAAAACACCTTGGAAAATCCATTAAATCGTAGATCCCACAACTTAACATCAAACTCCGTAGCTCACTCAACTCCAAACAGCCAAACTAAGAATCCCATAACCTTTTCATACAAATCCCGTAACCCTGGAACCCTATACCTGCAAGCCCCATAATCTCATGACCCTATAATACCATAACCCTGGGACAGAACGAGGGATATACGATCTAATTGGGAAATTCATGAGTTACAAACCTTGAACCAGCAAACTTTATATTTCTATAACCCCGTTATCTTTGAACAGCAAACCCCATAACCCATAACCCCGTAACCCCATAACCCCATAACCCACAACTCCATAACTCCATAACCCCATAAACCTGGAAATCTAGCAGACTTATACATCCAGATTCTTAGACATCCAGGCACAATGTAACTATGGGATAGCCACATATATATAAATTCGATGGTACTCCGTGGACATGATTCGGGACTTCTGATCCGAATGAGTGGAACTCATCATTTTGTTTGTGGAGAAACAAGGAACTATTTATAAGTTCGCTGCATCAATTCACAAATTTGTACAGAACTCTACAAGACTTATATTGCTACTGTCTTCAGAGCAGATAGACAAACGAATTGGAACATTAATGGATTTTCCAAGGTGTTTTTGGCTGTAGGAAAAAATCCTGACGTGTAGGGGCAAAACTGAGGTCATATTCGGTTTCAGCAGGCGAAAATACATGGGAATACCATGGTCTAGTCCATGGCGCAGACAACTTTTCTTTTTTTGTGGGCCTGTGTAATTTATTAAAATTAATATATTTAATTAAAAATAAGCATATATTTTCCACGTATATGTATACCCCACCAACGCCAAATAAATCGCACCTATTAATTTATTTAGTGCTAATTACGTGCTAATTAGTTGCCGTAGTATATTGTCCGCAGATTATTTTAGTACCAAAAATAGCCGAGCAACATATTTTTTTATTAATTTATAGATATTTATTTGCGCGACGTATATGTTCCGCGGCGAGAGAGTGTCCTTTAAAATTGTTTAAACCGAGCAACAAATTCAGTCTCTCATTTATTTAGTTAGTATATATTGTCTGTAGATTATTTTAGTACCAAAAAAATGAGAGATTGAATTTGTTGCTTGATTCAAACTATTTAAAAGCGACACTTTGTCGCAGCGGAACATATACGTCGCGCAAATAAATATCTATAAATTAATAAAAAATTATGTTGCTCGGCTGTTTTTCGTACTAAAATAATCTGCGGACAATATACTAACTAAATAAATGAGAGATTTAATTTGTTGCTCGATATAAACAATTAAAAAGCGACACTTTGTCGCCGCGGAACATATACGACGCGCTAATATCTTTAAATTAATAAAAGAATTTGTTGCTCGACTCTATTTGGTATTAAAATAATCTACAGACAATGTACTAACAAAATAAATGATTAACTGAATTTTTTGCTCGATATAAACTATTTAAAAACGACACTTTGTCGCCGTGAAACATATAAGTCGCGCAAATATCTTTAAATTAATAAAATAATTTGTTGCTCCGCTATTTTTGGAACTAAAATAATCTACAGACAACATACTATCAAAATAAATTAAAAAACGAATTTGTTGTTCGATATAAACTATTTAAAAGCGACACTTTGTCGCCGCGGAACATATACGACGCGCTAATAAATATCTTTAAATTAATAAAAGAATTTGTTGCTCGGCTGTTTTTGGTACTAAAATAATCTGCGGACAATATACTAACTAAATAAATGAAAGATTGAATTTGTTGCTTGGTTAAACAATTTTAAAGAACACTTTGTCGCAGCGGAACATATAAGTCGCGCAAACATATATTTTTAAATTACTAAAAAAATTTGTTGCTCGGCTATTTTTAATATAAATAATCTACAAACAATGTAGATTTGTTTGTAGATTACATATATACCAAAAACAGCTTCGCAACAAATTTTTCAAGTAATTTTAAAAATATATGTTTGCGCGACTTATGTTCCGCTGCGACAAAGTGTCGCTTTTAAATAGTTTATATCGAGCAACAAATTCGTTTTTTAATTTATTTTGATAGTATTTTGTTTGTAGATTATATTTATACCAAAAACTGTTGAGCAACAAATTCTTTTATTAATTTAATTTTTATCGTCTTTATCGTCTTAAAATCATCGCCATAAAAAATTAATGAAAAATTAATTTAAAGATTTCAATCGGTCTGTGTAAATACTATGCGGCAAGAAAACAAAGCGCTCGTTCTGCGGTTGCTACATGCGCGGCAAGAAGAAACAGCTCAAATTACACAGTCGCCTCGCCCGACAAAGCGCTAATATCAATTACACATTTGTGCCTTTTCTATTCAGTTTAAACTACTTTACTCTTGCACACAAAGGGTGATATAATTATTACAAAACTTCCTGTATCATAATATGCTCTCCATCAATACTACCGTCATCAGCATTCTGTGTTAAATAATGTCCTTTAAAATTTATTCCACATTGAATCCGTGTTTCATTCCAAATTTTTTGCGCTATTACATCTTCCCATTTTCCGCTTTTAAATCGTATGCAGATTCGCTTTCCATATACTTTCGTATCTAACAAAAATTGATATTCTTTCTTTGTTAACGTAATAGTAAACATTTCTCCATTGTTTGTATTAATAACATCGTTAAACGATGTATCAAGAGATTGAATACTACTTTCATTTTTATTTTTATTGCACAAATCTTTTTTTTCACAGAAATTAATCTCTAATAATGCATGCAAATTGTATCTGTCACAAACAACAAATGTATATAACAATGACGCTTTAATTTGCCCATAATTTGATAACTCCTTTGAAATTTTTTCCCAAATGGAAGTACTTTTTGACACTATTTTATGATTTATTAGTATATCATTTTTATATTTCAAAATAGTGTTCACAATAATGTCACTAGGAACATTTCCTTTCCTTCCTTTACGCATCTTCAATTCAGCTAGTACTTCAAATATAAAATATCACTTGTGCGACACCAATATTACTATATTAATAATAATATATAACAATATATTAATATTACTATATAAAAATTACTATTAATATCACAGTTTGACTGTTTCGTTGACAATGAGAAGCGCTATTGTTTTATCACGAAGCACGCGACTGTACAATACAGAATTGGTAGAGCGTGTAACAAGTGATATCTCGTGCATGTCTCAGGTACGTGCCTAGAAATCACGAACCCAAAGATAAAATTTCACCCTTTGTAAAAAATGTAATTGCCTTACTTTTACAAGAGATAAAATTGGGAGGTAAATCGTGGCCAATAATTAACACATGTGCTTTCGATAATATATTAAATCTTTGATTGTATATTGCAATATAACAGATATATTCGGGCTTTTATAGAAGGAAAAGCATTATTCTAATATTTAAAATGATAATCAATATCTTCAAAACAGGTTCGATTTAAATATATTTAATTTCTCTTTTTAATTTATAGTAATCAAAATTTACCTGTATTAAATGTTATTGCAAAAAAATCGCCAATCGCCGTATCTATTACAAAATTGAAAACTATATATGCTTGTGTTTTAATATGTTACATCATGTTTGTAAGGTATGGCGATTTAAGGGAAAAGATTATTGATATATGTTTTAAATAAACTATAAAATTAAATAAAATATTATTTTCAATAATTTCATGTCCCAAAAACTATTTTTTTTGTTTTACTTTAGAAGACTACGCTAATATCTAATAAGTTTGCACGCTGAGCGGGTTTTCGGGCATTATTTAAACTTATTTTGCAAGCAACAAATTTGGAACTTGCATATTCGAGAGCAACAAATTCAGATAATATATTAGTATCAAATGTAAGCGAGCAACAAATTCTTTTCTAAAGATTTACTCTTGTAAGTTTGCACGCTGAGCGGGTTTTTGGGCATTATTTAAACTTATTTTGCAAGCAACAAATTCAAAACTTGCATATTTCGGGAGCAACAAATTCAGACAATATATTAGGACCAAATTTAAGCGAGCAACAAATTCTTTTCTAAAGATTTACTCTTGTAAGTTTGCACGCTGAATAGTTTTCAGGTATTATTTAAACGTATTTTGCAGGCAAAAAATTAAATATTTATAGAGCAACAAATGAGCAACAAATGAGCAACAAATTCTTAGATTATTGTTATGATAATTTTATTGATATATGTATATTGTTCCGCTAACTTAATCTTCTTTTAGCGGAACATCATTTAAAAAAAAAAATAACAGAGCAACAAATTTTTTTCTTTGGCAACTTTTGAGCAACAAATGAGCAACAAATAAAAATATTAATTAGAATCGATTCTGCTCATTTTGTTCCGCTAACTTATAAGACGTGATAAATAGGGAAAGATTGTTAGAGAAATTATATCAATACGGAATTAGAGAAACAGCTTTAGAATGGTTAAGATCATATTTAAAGAATAGATTACAACAGGTACGATTTAATAATGAATGGTCTACATTATTGGCCACAGAATATGGAGTACCACAGGGATCTGTATTAGGACCTTTGTTATTTATAATATACATAAATGATATAATTAAAGTCTGCCCGGAAGGATGTAACATAAAAATGTTTGCGGATGATACGCTGATGTATGTGACCGGAGAGAGTAGTGCGGAATTAGAAAGAAAAATGAATATGGCATTTGTTACAGTGGAAAAATGGATGAATACAAATAAGTTAAAAATGAATGCAGGAAAAACGAAATATATGATAGTTAGAAGTATAAGGAAAGAACTGACATGAGAGGTAACATTACATTGAAATGTTTGGATGGAACTGAAATAGAGCGTGTGGAAAGAATGAAATATCTAGGCATAATTATTGACGATAGACTAAGATTTAAGGACCACTGTGATTATATGCTAAAGAAAATAGGGAAAAAAGTGAGTTTTTTAAATAGAATAGGTAATTACATATCGGCATATACTAGATGTATTATATACAAGACAATCATAGCGCCTCACTTTGAGTATTGTGCGACGCTGTTAATTGATATGGGAGAAACACAGCTGAATGAATTGCAAAAAGCGCAAAACCGGGCCATGAGGGTCATATACGCTTCAACAGTAGCGAGTTTGGCCGACGCACGCGTCACCTTGCGATTTTTATCTGCATTATCTGTGCGCAACCGTCCTATTATGCTATTAATTTACTATGTACCAGGGAAGGGAACGTTACTTTTTAAAAGTAACTAGTTACCGTTACTCGTTACCAAGTTAAAAAGGTAACTAGTTACCGTTATTAGTTATTGATTTTCAAAAGTAACTAGTTACAGTTACCGTTACTTAAAAAATAACGGTTCGTTACTTTTTCGTTACTTTTTTTAAATCTATAATTGTAATAAATTTTGTTTCGTGCAATACATACTTTCTCTCTTTCTTTCTTTATAAAAGGATTATCTAAATCACAAAACATATGTTAAATTTTATCGATATTTTTTATTAATTTTTAATAAAAGTTGATATTCTAATAGGTCATCATTTAGATGGCCTCTAAAAGGTGATAGTACAGAATTACCGATACTAAACAATCTTTCAACTGAAGCACTGCTTGGCAAAGCCGTATTAAATTTAATGAATAACTTTTTTAATTTTGGAAAATCTAGTAATAATGCAACGTCAGATCTTTTCGACTTCAGAAATCGTGTTAGTTCTTCTTCGCCAGATTCTGAAGTTGATGTTGATTGTCCATGAAAATTAAAAAAATCGTCATAATCACTATCCTTGCTTGAGTCTTACGACGAGCGCGGTATCATGCCGATTTGCTAATGCGTCGATCAGCGAAAAAGTAACGCTAAAAGTAACTGTAAATTTGTTATCGTTAATAAAAAAATGTAACTACGTTATCGTTACAGTTACAGAAAAAAAAGTAACGGCGTTACCGGATCGTTACCAAAAAAAGTAACTATAACGGTAACGGCGTTACAAGTAACGCGTTACTTCCCTTCCCTGCTATGTACATTGTGCAATCTTTAACACTTATTTCATTAAAGATATATAAAATAAAATATTTTTCTCATCAGTCATTATGACCACTATTATTAAGAGTCACTTTCAGTCGGTGAAACTCAATTGTTTTCGTGAGAAATCAAAAAGACAGGGTCGACATCTCGTAATGGGTTATCACGTCAGTGATGTAAGAGAAGAAAGACGTGATAATTATTGTTATATTAAAGGGACAGTTTTGCGAGAAACCCCAGGCTCTCATAGTACCCGTAAACATGAAAATCTGTATTATCCTGTCGCAGAGGTACCTAAATATTATTTTCTTAAATTTTTAAATAAAATTTATTTAATTTTATTTAAAAATTTTAAATAAAATAAATAAAATAAATAAAGAGTGATATTTCGCCAATTTTTTGGACCTTAAATTTTAACCTTTTTTTTATGGCAAATAGTATTATTAGATAAAACATTAATCCCAGTAAAATTTCAAGATAAGCATAGGCACGATTCCAAAGATACAAGGGGGTGAAAGTGATGATTTCCAGTTAGTCCATCACTTTCACCCCTTCATATTTCCGGAACTGTGCCTATGCTCATATTAAAATTTCTCTGGGATTAATGTCCCATCATATAGTACTATTTGGCATAAAAGAAGTTTGAAATTCGAAGTCCAAAAAATGGGCGAAAAAACAGGTCTTTTTGCCATCATTCTTTAATTTAATTTTTTTTATTTTTATTTATTTATTTAATTTTTAAATTTTTAATTTTTAAATTTTTTTTAACCCACAATCCTCTTCCCATTCACTTCTCATTTCACTTTCCTTTGAATAGCTTAATGAAGAACGAGCAGTGGTAAACACAGATTGCACTTGCAAAGCTGGAAATGGTTTTTGCAAACATGCAGCAGCAATCTGTGTGTTTATAAATGAAGAAAACACTAGTTCGAAAACAGACTTGCCCATGGCTTGGAACAAGCCACCAGAATCTCAACTAGAAAAATATCGAAAGGGTTGTACTGTGGAAGAAATGTTAAGAAATGTTTAAAGAAGACAAAGAAAATATACAGCCACGAAAATATTTTAAATTTGAGGATATTGAAAATGTAACTGATGCTTTAAAGTCAGAAAATTGTTCGTTATCCAAGATAATCAAACATGAAGAGCAATGAGACGAACGAAGAAAGAGCAGCCGTGAAACTTCAACAAGAAACTGAGCTACGAGATCTACTCAATCACTTGTATGATTTGCAAATTAACAGTTCATATCCACACTATCACACATTGGAAAGTGGCTTAATCGGAAGCACTAAAGTCAAATTATCAATTATGAGCTGTCCTGAAGAGTATAGTACATTTTACGACTCGAAGATCACGGTGGATGAGGACAGATGGAAAGATATTTGTTTTCACTCTGTTAAACAATCTGAAACTGCAGTTTGGTTTAAGGAAAGGCACATCAGATTGACAGCGAGTAAAAGAGTGCATCGTGTCAAAACAGGAACAGATAACTTTGACAGTCTAGCTGTGCAATTTAAAAATGAACAGTACAAGGGAGCAATGACAAAAGCGATGCATTATGGATTAGTAATGGAGTATTCGGCCAAAATTGCCTTAAGTGCTATGACAGGCACAACAATTTATGATATTGGTCTAGTTATTTGTGCAAAACAGCCTTTTTTGGCTTGCAGTCCAGATGGGATCATTGTTAACGGAACGGAGATGGAGCTCATTGAAATTAAGTGTCCTTACTCGTGTAAAGACTCTGTTATCATCGATAAGAATGAAAACAAATCTTTAGTCGACTACTTAATTCTCAATGCCCTTGGTGAACCTGAATTAAAACAAACTCATGTTTATTACACTCAGATACAAACTTCGTTGTACGTAACTGGGCTAGCATCGTGCAAGTTATTTGTTTATTCCCAGCACGATTGTGTTTTGGTAAATGTTTTTCGAAACGAACAATTTTTGAAAACTGTTATCCCTAAAATAGAATATTTTTATTTCAAATATTTCCTCCCAATCATCCTGAAAAATACGTGGAAATAGTTAACAATAATACTTTTAAAAAATTAAGTTTTCAACAAATTTTAATACTTGTTTAAAAATTTTTTTTCAAAAAACATTTATTTATTAATGTTTGAATGAATATTGTTTCTTTATTTTCAAAGTTTATACAGTAGATCATAATCACTGTTATAAATTGTTAATTTATATCAATCATTATCTTATACATTTCTCGTACTAAATACATGGTTAAAAACTTTCATTGTTGTCTTTTATAATTGGTTGCTTGAGATTTGCAAGAACGCATGCCATATACATAATTTTATCCAATTTAGGTAATAATTCGATGTTTACATGCTATAAAACCTTGAAAATTTTTACACGTTGAATAGCGCGCTCAACGTGAATTCTGACACTGGCTATTTTGTATTGTTCTATGACTTCTTCCCTCGTAAATTGTGGGTTTGTGGCAAATGGTGGCATTACTAAAACACATTGACGCTTGAAAAGTTCAGTTTTTATTGTAGGAAATCCTTTATCGGCCATAATTTCATCCCCAGGCTCTACTAAGTTGATAAAGCCCGAGTCGACCACAATGAAGCCATCGGTAGATCTACCACCGTAACCTTTAGATAAAAAAATAATTTTTCCAGATGGACTTATTCCGATTAAATATTTTACTGTAAAGCCGGATTTGTAAGAAGAATACATTAAGGCACGTTTATCAAGTGAAGGTGGAGTATCTGTACGAATTTCAGTATAGTCTATGATGGCTCGACAGTTAGGATAATTTTTAAATACAGAAGGCATTGAGGACCGAATTGCCTCTCTACTTGGCCAAAATACCCAAGTTTTAGTATTTTCATGTAAAGTTTCTAAGACACTATAAAAAATGCTCGACACACTTGACGCAGAAATATGAAAAAATACTCCTATGGCTCCGAACGTTAAACCAAGCTTCATTTTCATTAAAAATAATAGTAATCTGTTCTGAACATTCATTACTTTGTAATATTTCGGTTGTCCATGTGTTAGAGGTTTTATAAACGCTAAGAGGATTTGAAACATGGACAGTGAGACTCCAGCTAGCTGTTTCATATCTGAATCGGTCTTTATATCGTCGAAACGTATAAATCCAGGTCTCATATCACAATCAAGGCCTACTCCAACAGTCTCTGTTTGTACAGGCTGCGGGGCAACAACAATAACTTTTTTTGGGCGATTCTCAGGCTTATTGACATTGATACATGTTTGTGTTGATGCTTCGTTAGTCGAAGGATCTTGCCAACAATACATGAAAGATACGTTGTTTTCAGGAGATGTGTCTAAATCCGTTTGCGTCATGACACTATTCATATTGAGAGAAGTTTCAACTACTGCTTCAGACGTTGTTTTAGTAGTCTCAAATGAAACAATCAAGCCTTCTTCATGTTGTAGAGCCACTGGGTGCATTAACTCCAATTTACGTTGTCGTCTTTTAACTCTTTCCGCTCTTTGTGAATTTTCAACATTTCTTTTTCAATAAATGCTTGGAAAAATTGTTGGATTGTATGCAGTTGTTCTAGGGTCCTCTGATCTTTTACCTCCTTCAAAGTGGAGACTACAGATTCTCGAATTTTTATTTGGCTGCCATGCTTTACCACTTGATCTAAATAATAAAAAATAAATAGAATGAAGAAATGATAAGAAATATAGCTCGAATTAAGCTATGGAACTTTTGAAATCAATGCAATAAATCAATAATTAAATTTAGGTTATACATACGTAATTCGACGAACTGCAACAATCCATTTCTTTCGACGTTCACACTCCCACGGTTTTCCCGGAAACGAATAAAAACTCAATTCGGGATTTTTTGAACCACGAGATGTACAGCCCACAACGCAACAAACACGAGCAGATTTTTTTTTTGCGAATTTTCAGAGCTCATTTTATATGTGATATATTTGTCCACATTCTACACGAACTTTTTGCGTACAATTATTGCAAACTTTGGCCGCGTGGCGGCTCCACTCGAGCTACTGGAGAAGCGTATTACAATGTGATAGATACCAAAGTGAAGCGTATGCTGTAAGCGCTGCAGTTTATGTCCATAAGACAGAGGCTATATTATAATGTGTATATTTATTTTTAAGATTTTAAAGAGTATGTTACCGGATCAATTAAGAAATAGATTAACAATAGTGGGAAATGAGAGTGAAAGACAGACGCGACAAGACGGGGATATTGTAATAAAATTTCGCAGAACTACGAGTGCGCAGAAGAGTATGTTTTATGAAGGAGTGAAAATGTACAATGCCTTACCAGCTGAAATGAGACGGAATGAAACACTTGAAACGTTTAAGCGAGCGTTAAAGGAGTATGTAATAATTCATGTAAACTAGATCTGTATTACAAATAGCTGAGAAAGCTAATAAAGATCAATCAATCTCTCTCTCTCTCTCCCTCTCTCCCTCTCACCCCCTCCTCCTCCCATCTCTTCCTCTTCCTCTCCCCTCTTTCCCCCACCCTCACCTCCCCCTCTTTCCCTCCCTCTCTCCCCCTCTCTCCCCTCTCTCCCTCTCTCGCCCTTCCTCTTGTCCCTCTCTTTCTCTCTCTCTTAATATATTATCCACCATATAATTATGTTGCAGATACTAAATAGTTCGTCAATAAGATTGATCTGCGACAAAAAAAAACTATTTGGCTAAGCAAACAAAAGATATTCTAATTTACTTAGATAATTAAAACATCTGGCTTCTCTAAAATGTATTAGGAAGTGTTTAAGTCATTTTTTCATTATGTTCATAAATTCACACACACACACACACACACTTCATCATTTTTCATTTTCCTAAATTTTACTGTCACCAGAACATGACAGGCGCGCGTTACGCGCGCGCTACTAAGTTCTCTCTCTCTCTTTATTTGATATGAATATATTTTTATATTTTACTAAGAATACACAATTTTAAAAATATAAATTTACATAATCACACCTATAAATATATATACAGGAATAAATTTCATAGGAGTCGCCAGTATTAAATGAATACACAATAATTAATTACGATTGACCTGACTGGCAAAGATTTTTATTAATTTCACTACGTTTCGACCCTTGGTCCGGGTCCTTTTCAAGTGTACTAAAAGAATAATATTACATTAAATCTGACAAAAATCAATTACACGCCATTACATAAGTAATACGCCACTGTACATTTACCTTAAATACAATTTAAAAATGTGTCAGCCCATGATATTGTTATAGGGCGAGTTCTTCGGTACGTCTTGCGTAAAGCAACGAAACTGTCAAACTAATGCTAAGATTACTAAATAAACACATCACAAATGACTCATAAACAACAAACTAATGTCATGTGTCAAATATTATGTTGTCATAAACCGCGTTTAAATTTTCCGTGTTTTTTTGTAAATTAATCGTATTCGTATGCTTTTTAATCAAGAACATTTCAGCAATTTCTCTTTTTCTTCTTTGTTTTTCACAATGTAAAACTTTTGTTCCTGACCAATCAAATTCATGGTTAAACTCGCATCTATGTTTACTTATGACATTGTAATTACTGATATGTTTTTTAATATTGCTGGAGTGTTCCTTAATTCTAGTTTTTAATTGTCTTTTGGTTTGTCCTATATACTTCGCATCGCAATCATTGCAATTTATCATGTAAACTAAATCAGTTTTATGCATCTTATCGATTTCATCTTTACCTTTTTTAATTAATCTATTTAACTTTTTTGGTATCGTGTATACAACGTTTAGACCAACTTTACTGAGCGTACGATTTACATTCTCGCTCACATTCTTTATAAACGGAATCTTTACGCACCTTGTTGATTGGTCAGGAACAAAAGTTTTACATTGTGAAAAACAAAGAAGAAAAAGAGAAATTGCTGAAATGTTCTTGATTAAAAAGCATACGAATACGATTAATTTACAAAAGGACACGGAAAATTTAAACGCGGTTTATGACAACCAGTAATACAAAAGCTCAATGTTAATATCACTAGATAAATAACTTAAATGACAAAACATTTTGACTTAATAAAATAAAAACCGTAAAAATCAGGATATTGATTATAATATAAATATTCATGTATAATTGAAATATGTTATAATAAATATAAGCAATAAAAAGTTTATAAAATAAGTATTGAAATAGATGCAGATATATTAAGAATAAATATTTATAACTAGATTTAATGCATAAGTTTAGATTTATATGCATTTTAAGTGAAAAATAGCGTAAAAATATGGTTTTTAATTTTTTTAAATATTTTGCACCAATCAAAAAATTCTGAATAAATTGCATAAATTATCATTTTTTGAGAGGGATATTCGAGAATTTCTTCAAGGCGTCACCTTTATAAGAACCTTGTAAAAACCGCATTTTTTAATTTTAGGAATTTTTTAAAATTTAAATGTGATAGTAAAACAATTCAAAAGAAATTTTTTGTACAGAAGAACCATTTTTTTTATTAACATAATTTTTATATCAAGAATTCATAAGCATAAACACGTAAAAAAAAATTAAATTAAAAAAACATGTTTTTTTTGCTATGTAGAAGAGGGAGGGAGTGGGAGGTTATGAACCGCGCTAAAAAACTTTTTTTTGGTTTAGAAGTATTGCGTAAATACTTTTAAGTCATTTCGCACGGGGGCACTTTTTACCATCTTATTCGGCTATAGCCTTTATGTTAAAACCGTTCTTTGTAGGCTTTATATATATTTCATGGCGAAAACTTGAATACGAGTTTGCTAAGAGCGGTTTCGCCGCGTAGCGGCAAGCGAAGAAACATGAAAATGTTGAACGTACAAAACTTATAATACATAATAATTAATTATTGCAATCAGCATATGATTATCATGAATTTAGAGATAACATCAATATGTGAGCTCACATTTTTTCTCATGTGCACGTTAACTTGTGCTCATGATATGTATCATCATAATATGATTACAAAACATACATCATATTTTGATAAATATCAGAAGATCATGACGTGATAAAATCTGATCATCAGGCATTTCTATCTGGGCACTTACGACCAGAAACTTCGTCCGCTAGTATGAATCATGCGCGCGACACCCAACGGTACATCAGTGCGAGCTCACATGGAATATATCCATGAGACTAGAAGTTAAAGCTCCGTAAGTGAACTAATAAATAAATGGATTTTAAAAGAAATAAAAAATGGTTAAAGCGCGGTTGCTATGTAAAATAGTAACCATTAAATGAAAATATAGTATAGTATATCCTGGAAGTTTGTAATTAAATGTTTTTTCTATGTGATGTATATAATACTGTGAAATAGAGATAAATTGATAATCTTACTGTTTCGAAAGAAACAGTTTTTACCAGACATTTCATAAAAATATTTAAAATAATAAAATTAAAACGTATGCATAGCTTTTGCATGCATATTATAAGGGGAATTAATATTCTATAGAAATTTTTAAATTTTCAAAGATCTGTCATTCATGAGTAATGCGATAGCTATGGAATATCTCATAGACGAGTTCGGAAGCTAAACTATCATAGCTGAACTGTAAAGACAAACAGCAACGTGCGAAAGAGCCGAGCTGAAGGGTTAAGTCGAACAAAGTTTGTGCAAGTTCAAGCAACTTAACCGGAGCCGAGGAGAAGCGAAGAAATGTCTCCCATGGCCTGCGGCTTACGCCATTTCGAATGAAATATGCATGTACAAGGTTAGGGAGTACAATTTTTACGGAAAATAGCCGTCCCTTATACGCTCTCGCCTTTGGGAAAACTTCTTTTTCAGTTAAAGTACAAAAGAAGATGTGCTCTGGGTCTACGGCAATCTTTTTCTCTCGCTAAACATGGAAATCCGTTACTGTCTGTCGCGAAAAAGCGGCACATAATCGCGCGTCTTTAAAACATTGTAAATTTCGCCGACATTTTAAAAATGTTACAGAAGAATAAAGATTCAAATATTTAATAAAAAATTTTAAATATTAGCTCAAACTAAGCTAAGAATTGTTATAAATTATTACTAATGCATACTTATTCATTTGACAAATAAAAGAATGATCCTAAGAATTTCCGCCTTCCAGATACAAATTTGAAGCTCAAATTTGCACATACAAATTCATAACAATAAATCCAAGAGTCAGCTTAACAATGAGAATAAAACGCGATTGTTTAAAAAGAAGCAATTACAGATTCTCGTAATGTATTTTTAACCGTAACGGCGTGCGAGATTTAGAATTTAGATACGCGTGCGCGCGCGCGCAAGAATTATTTCAGCCCAAAATCCGACCTAGTATCAGATATTTCAATATGTAAATTTCGAAACCATAAAAAATTCAAAGGACCGGTTGATCCTTAAAAAAAAAAAATAGCGCACATCAATATAACCCGGGCATCCGGATAAATATATCCACGGTCTACATTTCGGATGTTGTCGATATTTCAGCCGATTCAAAATTTCGTGAGGTTTCGCTCGAGCAAGCGTCACTGTCGGGAATTGCTCACGTTCGTGTCGCATTTCAATTTCGTTTCTTCGCAAAAATTCTTATTCTTTTCAGCATCGCGAAACAATTTTCTCCCTCTCGCGCACTCTTTCTCTCTCTCTATCAATCTATCTATCTATCTATCTATCTATCTTCTCCTTTCCTTCTGCCATGTAGAAAAATTTCCGCACTCGATTTTCGATGACAATTTCGACCAACTGGTGGAAAGATTCATAAAACGGCGTTTTCAACGTATATAATCGCCAGGCAAAAAAAAATTTGCTGAGTAGTTTTGAAATGGTAGCCTGAATCTATCTCAACTTGTTTTATACTTTCAAGATTTTCATTTCTCCGCAGAAGAATAAACACGCGGATAATGGGAAAACCGTTTAATCTCGGCGACCGAGATATCCGTCGCGATTTAGTCGCCCCGAGAATTCGTGAAATGCGGGAATGTAAAATGTGCTTTACGAGACAAGAATCGAGCGAAATGAGAGCGAGAAGAAAATGTGCTTGTACAGACATAATGAACGACATTTAAGCGAGATTGCCGCGCAAAGTTTAATAAAACGATTTTACGTGCAATAATTGCAACGCAGTCAGTCGTTGTCTGCTATTAGAAAATTATTTTACCCGTAGAAAATATAGTATCTCAATTTAAATTTTAAAAAATTGAAAACTTAATGCATCGTTTGTGCGTGCAGCGCACGAACGCTTGTTTTCTTTCTCACTCGACGTTGCACCGTTAGACAAGACGACAAAGCACGCTCAACTAATATTAATGCAAATCGAGAATACCACGTTTACACGCTGTTCACGCTATTACGCAAGGACAAAAGCAGCGCAGCGTGAGTAAGGAGCGATGAATTCGTGAAAGATATCTTGTTGCGCGTTAATCTCTTCTTCATCCGTTTTCTCAAAAGTGCGATAGGGAAGTACGTACGCGCGTCGATAGAAAGTTAATGCACTTTACAGTGTGTAGCACTGTGAAATGACTCATCCTGCAATCAAGGCGAATAACCGTGCGCGCGACCTCCCTCCCGCTCCATATTACCTCTTCGTAAGGATAATTAAAAACTTTGAGAAACGGTAGACACGGTGATTACTCCTAAGAACGTGGTAATGAGTAAAATCCGATTAATTCATCATGAGTCAAAACTAAATTTCAGAATGAAAATTCCTAATTGTCTCGAGGAATGTTCGTTAAATTAAAGTGGCGCTGTGGTAAAGTAGCTAGGTAGGTAAGTAGGAATTACCATCCGTGTTTTAATGTTTCTTCTCACTTTACTTCCATGTAATTGATTAAATTTTATCCCGGGCATACTTAACGACCGACGTGCCGATAATGTAAAGTAAGAATGTGCAAGGGCTTTACGTCATCCCCACCCGTTACGTAATAACTAAAAAAAAAAGAAAGGAAAGTTCCACTACATATTTCTCTCGATTTAACATACTTTGTCATAGACAAAGAAGTGTAGAAGCTTCTGCTCAGCTGCAGCGTTTCACTGAAATTCGATCTATACCCAGGAAAATTAAAATCCTAATGTAAACATTTTTATATTCGGAGCTTCGCGATTGCAATTTAAATTTTGCCGATATTAGCGTCATACTCAATTTAACAGTACTACACGCATAATAAGCTTCAAATATTTAAACTTCAAAATAGAATAGTAGAAAACAAACAATTAATTAATTTTATCTAAAATAATTTGTTGTATCAATAAAAATTATTCAATATTAAATTTTCATGAAAATGCATAGAGGAAGAAAACAGCATTGAAAAATGATGCAATTTAGAAGTTCTGCAGGCTACTCTCATAGATCTTAAAGAACGATAGAAGGGTTCACATTACGGGACAAACGGTGACTTGGAAGCATCGAAAATGAGAGCCGGATAAAAATCACGTATTCTCCGTTCGCGATTGCGTACGGTATTAATAAATAAAATGCCAGTGCCCTTTTTTTATGGACTGGTGCATACGTGGGGTCATAATGAATCTCATTTATTCTGCGAATAAAGAACGCGGTGCCCTGGACATGGTGATCGATGACCCTGCTACGTACGCAGTAACCGTAGTACCTACTAACTGCCCTTCCGCGTAATTTAAACTTGCCATTCGTAACTCTTTACAATCCGACGGGATTGTGTAATGAGGCGACTACGAAATTCCTTTGATAATATTTTCGTGTGTTGTTACGCTTAACATTCTCTTGCTGATTCGGTCATCTCTAGCGTTATCTTTTATCGATCTCTTTGCGATTCTCGTCTCATGATAAAATGTAATGCACCATTTTACCAACATTTGTGTATTTGCATATTATTTAAATTTCCCTCTATTGTTTGTAAAAAAAAATTATCATTTTATATAAAAATTATCAAAGGAAATAATTATCAAAAATTACATTTTGCGAACAAAATAAATCTTCCTTCTTTCAAGAAATTACAAATAAATATTCAATAAATATTCCTTTTATCTTTAAATTAATCAAAGTGAGAAATAGCCAAAGTTACAGCCGTCGAGCAATCAAAAATGCAAAAAATTGCAAAACGGCATACTACTGCCTATTGAGAATTCCTGTAACGTCGCGCAGGCCTACTTTCGCAATTTATTACGCCTTAACAGCATACGCCAAAGTAAAAGTCTGCATGAGCAATTTTCCTCTTGACATTTGCCCTTCCGACGTGGAAATCTCGAGACGCTGGAATATCGCGCGGTTACAAATGCTTTCCCCTCCCTTTTCCCCCACAGAATTTTATAAAGGTTAACACTGAGCGTGGTCTCGTTACAAGGCGTATCGCGGCATAGTTCAGGGGAGCACCTTGTATATTTGATGCGGTGATGCACTCGCTATATCCGCAAATTCTTTCGTAAAAGGCACCGCCAAATGCGAACTGCATTTTTCAAGACCGGGCGATCCGTTATATTATTACGTGACTCGACTACGAACAATGCCAGACCGGGAATCAAGGTTGTGCCCACGGACCGATGCTGTATAATTCAAGAGAAACATAATACGGTATATCTTAATACCGCGATCGGTATCACGAATTTACAATATGCACGGCACACGGAGCCATGATGTACAATACAATTCAAGTTTTTCATGGAAAGTGATAAGAAAAAAAATTTATAGTATAGAAATATATAGATTTCTCTCATTAATTATAAATATACTTTCCAGTTCACTCTAAAAAATTAAAGATTACTTATCTGCCTAAATATTTATTAATTTATAATTAATCCTTTAGTTCGATTTATGTTCTTCATATAAAAAAATATGTATATATAAAATTTATAATATACTATCGATCAAGAAATGATAAAGTTGCATTTTAAAACTCAAACATTTTTCTCAGGCATTTTTATATTATTATTATATATATAGTATATTATATATTTTATATATTATTTATGACTTATATAATTAAATAAATATATTTATTTAAATATTGTTTCTTTGGTTTTACAAAATTCCAAAATTTGGTTTTCCAAAATTCCACATAAACAATAATAGACTGTACAATAATACATAAGACATAAGAAAAAATTTGAAAAAATATTTAAAAAGTTGCTTAACTTTTGAGTCGCTAAAAATAGTTTTGGTATATGTCTTTTTTATCTAAAAGAAACCTATTTACAAAGTTTAACCTAAATCGGAACACGGACGTTTTCGGAAATTTCGTCCAATTTTTATAAAATTTTCACTTTTCACTTTCACTTAATTAATTTTATTATATGACTTAAAAAATTATTATTTATGTAACAAATTAAATAATTATTTTTTATGTAATTAATTAATTTTATTAATATTATTAAAATCACAAAGTTTAAGAAACTAAATATATGTATAATACTAATGTGAGCAAAATATTTAATAACAGTTTACAAATTCAAAATTAAGTTTTAAATATGGAAATAAATTAAAATTAAAAATTAATTATTTATTAATGTAATTATAAATTTAATATTAAATATAACTTAAATACAACTTAAAGTACTGAAGACATGCTATACATGTGTATGTATGTATTTGTTCCGTCCCCTTGGGGTTTCGGCTTCCAGTTACCGTACACCTTTAATACAGCTTAAATCTACTTACAAGTTACCTTATCCTAGATTAAAACTATCTTACTCGCTATCTTAAAACTACCTTAAAACTACTTATTTCTAACTTAAAAATAAAATCGCAAGAGAGAGAGAGAGTGACCGCTCTTATGCCCTACGGCTTCCAGTTCCACCACGCATTCCACTCACTCCACATTCAACCTCATCCGTTTCACACCTTCCCCTCCCCTCCTCCACATTCCGTCTTCCTTCCTTCTCCTCCTCCACCCCTCTTTCCTTCTCCAGACCTCTCATCCACCACTCTCCCTCCCCCTCCTGTCCCAGAATCTCCCTCATTCTTTCCCACCAGCATCCTCCCTCTTCTCTATCTCTGCATTCCTCCAGCACATGTTCCCATGATTCTACTCCCCCCCCGCAGACTCTGCATAACTTCTTTTCCTCCACTTCCCAATATCTCGCATCCCTCATTTCGTTTCCTAACCTAAACCTGGCTACCCTCCTCCATCTACTTTCCCCCCAACCCTTCTTTAGGTACTTCGGCACCCCTTCTCCCTTAATCTCCCCATACCACCTGTTATACCTCGATTCCCTAATCCTTTCCCATCTGTCCTCCTTCTGTAACTCTCTATCCTTCTGTTCTAAACCTTCATAAATTCCCTCCCCTCTTTCCCTTCTCTCTTCCAACTCCTCTGCCATCCCACCCTTAATCTCGAAGAATTTCCTCCTCTCTTCCTCCCAGCCTTTTAACTCCCTTCCCTCTCTCACCCTCCTTTTAATCTCCCAGAAACACTTTCTCGCCCATATTCCTCCTTTTCCTTCCTCTAATTTCTTCTCAAAACCCACCGCTCTCTTCCCTGCCGCCAAACGGAATTTATCCTTCCCTATCTCTTCCCTTACCATATACCCCGGCGTACACCAATCCACCCCCAGCGTCCATTTAATCCACCTCTCCTGCATCGCTTCCATTTCCCTCCGTTCTAACCACCCCCATATCTCTGCACCATATTCCATCACTGTTCCTACTAACCTTTCACATAACCATATCCTTCTTTCCCAGTTCTCCGCAAACCTCCTCTTCCCTATTCCCCATACCTGCCTTATTACCGCACCTGCCTTCCTAACTCTCTCCTTAACGTGTGCCTCCTGCCCTCCATTCCGTTGCAACTTGTATCCTAAATACGTGAACTCCTTCACCTCTTCCACCTTTTTCCCTTTCCACCACCAAACCATCTTCTTCAACCTTCCCCCCCCTCTCCTAAACCTCATCACCTTAGTCTTCTCCACGTTAACCTCCAGCCTTTTCTCCTCTAGATATCCCTCCAACTTCCCCATCATATGTACCATCCCTTCTTCATCTTCCGCTAGGAGCACCATATCGTCTGCATATGCTAGGCAATACACCTTCTCCTCCCCTAACTTTATCCCCCCCCATCCTCCCCTTCTCAGGACCTCCTCCACATCTGCTATCAAAAGATTAAACAGATGTGGGCTCATCGGACACCCCTGTCTCACACCTCTTGCCGTCCAAAAACTCTCCCCCATTTCCTCCCCTACTCTCACCCTACTCCTTGTCTCTCTATATACTTCCTCGATCCTGCACCTTAACCCTTCCCTTACTCCCCTTTCCCTCATCGCCTTTCCCAGCATCTCTCTGTCCACTGAGTCAAACGCAGCCTTCAGGTCCACAAAAGTCGCCACCACCAGCCCCCCTCTCCTTCCTAATTGCCTATTCACCAAAAAGTTTAACACATACACATTATCCATAACCCCCATCCCTTTCCTAAACCCCGTCTGGCCCGGTGGAAGCATTGTCTTCTCCTCCATCTCCTCTTTTAACCTCTCCGTCAGGACTCCCACGTACACCTTATATAGAGTTGGCATCAGTGTCACCCCCCTGTATTCCTCCACTCTCTCTCCCCCTCCCTTTTTCACCAGCGGAACAATCACCCCATCCTTCCACTGCTCCGGCCACCCTTCCCCCCTCCATACTCTATTGCAGAATCTCCATGCCCACTCCTCTATCCTTTCCCCTCCAAGTTTCCACACCTCATTTGGGACCCCATCCGCTCCTGACGCCTTTCCTTTCTTTAACCTTTCTATTACCCTCTTTAGTTCTCCCCTATCTATTTCACCCTCCTCTTCCCCCAAAATCCTCTTCACCCCTCCTCTTACTACCTTACCCTCCACCCCCCCTAGCAACCTCATGAAGTGCCCCTTCCATTCTTCCATCTTTATCATTTCATTTATCCCTTTCCAGCATTTCCTCTCTCTGTTCACTATCTGCCATACCTCTCCCTCTGTTCTTGCCTCCTGTGCCTCCCTCAACCACCTTCCATTTTCCTCCTCTTTTTTCCTCTTACACAGCAGCTTATATTCACCCCTTAATTTCCTGTATTCTTCTCCACTCCCTCCCTCCTTTCTCCATTTCCTTAGCACCTTCCACACCTCCTTCCTTTTGTCCCCGCATTCCTCATCCCACCATCCTCTCCTTCTTGCCTCTGTACTTTCTTTTTCTCCTTCTTTTAACTCCTCACCAATTTGTTTTATCTTTAGTCCTAGCTCCTCATTTATTTCCCTATCTTCCCCTCCATCCCAGCCTTCAGTCTCCCTGATTCTTTCTCCTCCCCTCTGCGTCCATTTTCCCCTTCCCCGTTTTCCCTTCCTCACACCTGATTTCCTCCACCCCATGCCCTTCCTTCTTATCCATATCACCAAAGGATGGTGATCCGACTCTACAGAATCACCTACCTCCATCCTCACCACCCTTTCCCTCACCCTTTCCTCTCCTATTATATAATCAATAACCGATTCCCCTCTCCCCCCCGTGTACGTAAACTCCCCCTCCTTATCCCCTTCCACACTTCCGTTTAGAATCCCCCACCCCGTCCTCTCCAGCTCCTCAGTCAGCTTCTTTCCCTCACCGTTTATTTTTCCATCCTTCGACCTTCTTTTTCCAATCTCCCCCTCTTCTCCCCCCCATAACCCTACCCTCGCGTTAAAATCCCCCCCTATCATTGTCCATACGTTCTCTTCTTGCCCCTCCAACCACTCCTTCATCACTTCCAATTTACCCTCCATGTCTCCATTGATATACACCCCCACTATCCTCCAACTCTCTTCCCCCACCCTCACATTAACCACCATCACCCCTTCCTCTCTCTCTTCTATCTCCTTTACCTTTATATCCGTCAACTCTTCCCTAACCCCCACCACCATTCCTCCCATCGGCCTCCCCTTCTTACTTCTTCTTTTCGCTAATTGCTTCTCCCACCTATATCCTTTCGGAAGTCTTCCTTTCACCCTCTCCCAATTTTTTCCATCCAACCAGGTCTCTACCATTACTACCACATCCCATCCTCTTATTTCTTTCCAAAAACCTTTCTCCTTATTCTTTACCCCGGCCACATTCCAAAAACCTACTACCCACTCTCCCACTTCTCCCTCTCTCCTCTTTCTCACCTCTCTCCTTTTACTGTCCCCTGTCCCTCCCCGTTCCTTCCCCTCCCTTTTCTTTTCCTTCCACCACTTTTCTTTTTCCCTTTCCTCCCTCCTTTCTTCTCTCCTTTTTTCTTTGTTCCTTAAATCCCCTCTTCCCCCTGCCTTACGCTTTCCTCTCTTATTTCACCCTTCCAGTTCATTAATTTACCTACCTCCTCATCCCATCTCCACCAACAATCATTGATTCTTATTTTTCCATAACCTGTCCATACCCTACTGCCTTTTCTCCTCTCCTCTTCTGCAATCTCCCTTATCTTCCATCTCACTTTCCTCTCCTCCCAAGTCAAATCATCCTCAATTCTTATCTTACTACCCTTCAAACTTTTCTTTTTCTCCATTACTTCCCTCTTCTGCTCCCTACTGCCTAACTTCACCACTACCATTCCCCCCTCCTTCCCATATTTCCCTCCCACCCTTCTGACCTCCTCTATCTTTGATTTAACCCCTATCCCTTTTAGGACTTTCTCCACCCCCTCTCTTATCCCCCCCTCCTCTATTTCTAGGCTACGAATCACTATGTTGTTCCTCCTTTCCTCTCTCTCCTTTAACTCCATCTTCCTCCCTATCCCTTTCATTTTATCTACCATTTCCTCATCCATACCCTTCTCTCCTCTTCCCCCTCCCTCAACTGAACCTCCTCCCTCCTTAATCTTTCTCTCTAACTTCCCTTCCATTTCTTGTATCCTCATTTCCAGGCCTTGAATCTTTTCCTTCATCTCCCTCTTCTCCTCCTTCCATTTCTCCTCCCTTTGCCGTATCTCCTCTCTCATTTTCCCCATTTCGTCGCTAATTCTCCCCATCACCTTCTCT
This sequence comes from Lasius platythorax, assembly GCA_963971435.1. Lineage (NCBI taxonomy): Eukaryota > Metazoa > Arthropoda > Insecta > Hymenoptera > Formicidae > Lasius > Lasius platythorax. The sequence goes on along the minus strand of OZ020544.1, from coordinate 895,156 downwards.
CCCATTACCCCAAACATTTCTTCCAGTTCCTCCCTCCCCAGGCTTCTCCCAATTTCTTGTAACCCCTCCACTTTCTTACTTCTTTTTGAACTCCAATCCTCCTCTTCTACTTCCTCCCCCTCTATCCCCCCTCTCTTTCTTTTCCAAAACTCCTCCAAACATCCCGTACTTCCCCTTCTTTCTTTACCCAACTCCTCTACCTTTTTTGGCCTTCCCACCCTCTTTTTTTCTTCATCCCCCACTATCTTTTTTCCCTCCCCCTCCATTCTTTTCCTTTCCCCCCTTTTTACTTTGCTAAAGAACTTCTATCTATTTCTCCGCTGGCTCAAAATGCTCCGTCTCACTCTAATACCTGCTACCACTTGCGCCTGCGCCTATCTCACCTCGCCTGCCTGTCGCCTATCTACTATCTTACTTATCCCCGCCTAACGCCGGCCGCTCGCGCTCGAGCAGAACCCGCCTTTAACCTCCCACCGCCTATCTTCTAAACACTTTACCACAGGCCCAGCGCCTCGTGCTAGCCTCGCTCTCCTACCCGCCACCTAACCTACTATATCTTTTTCCCTCACGTACTACTCCACCCCTCTCTCGTATTCACCTTCCCTTCCCCTCCGCCTTCCTCTCGTATACCACAAGCGCCTCCACCCGTACCACACGCTCACAACTCACTCCTTTCTTCGCTCTTACACCAAATTCTAACACACTCTCACACACCTGTCACTCGCACACAGTCCGGAACCGGAAGCCTGCTATACATGTGTATTTCTTCTTAATTATTATTTTAATTTTAATTTTAATTTTTTTTTCTTCAACAAAAAATGGTATGAGAATTCCATTTCCATTACAATTAATTCTTTTTCTTCTTATTTTTCTGTTTCTGTAAGAAAATAGGTATTGATAAAGTATTATGTATTGTTAATGCAAAAATTATGCTTAAGAACAATTTATTTAAAATTTATTTAAAATTTAAAATTTTATATTTCAGAAGTATTAAATGAAAATATTATAATATATAGCAATATTATATTTACTGTTAGATAATGATAAAACGTTACTTGTAATATTTATACATAAATTATTATATAATAATATATAATAATTTATATATGTATGTATATAATAATTTATATATTTATAATATATAAAGTAATACAAATAATTTCTACCTAAAATCTAAAGTAATTAAATAGTTTTTATGGATTTTGCAATAATATATTTAATGTATGCAATAATATAATAATGTATTTAATAAATTATAAGCTAATTAAAGTTTAGTTTGATCGTTGTTAATAATATTTATAATAATAAGAGAGGGCTCTGTTAGCCTATATTCCCGATTGCCAACTGCTTCGTTTGCGCACATATTTTTGCCGACATTCTCGATTGCCTACAGAGCGATTGCCTACAAGCATTATTGCACACATGAAATGCGCACATACACATTGCACACATGACATTATTGGGCAAATACGCATTGCACATATGACATCTTTGCGCACATACACATTGCACACATGACATCTTTGCGCACATACACATTGCACACATGGCAATATTTCACATATAAAATAATAAAATCATATTAACACTTTGCACACGCGACTTTATTGCACACATACGCATTGCACACATGACATCTTTGCGCACATACACATTGCACACATGACATTATTGCGCACATACACATTGCACACATGACTTTATTGCGCACATACACATTGCACACATGCACATATTGCACACATATAATAAGAAAATTATATGAGCACTTAGCTTACATGACTTTGCGCTCATACACCTTGTACACATAATTAAAATCTTCGATTAAAATCGCAGATCGGACACAGTGTGGAAAGTTGCAAACCTATGTGTAATTATGCAATTATTGACCTCGTTACATACTGAAAGCACCTGTCGATATGGATAGACCTCGCAAACCCATGTGGAACTTTGTTTAATCGGATCTATGTCTGATCGGGAAATATCGTCGTGTCCGATTCGTAATGTGCGTAGACCGGACACTGTGCGGAAAGTTGCAAACCTATGTATAATTATGCAATCATTGACCTCGTTACATACTGAAAGCACCTGTCGATATGGGTAGACCTCGCAAACCCATGTGGAATTTTGTTCAATCGGATCTATGTCCGATCAGGAAATGCTTCGTGTCTGATTCGTAATATGCGCAATCGGGACTCACTCGCAGTCTTCAATTTTAGTCGAAGATTTTAATTATCCTTACTGTTACGTCCAGTAGACTCCACGATTCTTTTCTTTCCCACGACTTGAGAACACGTGCAGCTTTTTGAAAAATCATAAAAGTCAAAATCTCTTTGAATTTATTATGGCAAGTGCGCCACATAGGCGCCAAAACGATTAAGAAATAACGCGTGGATCTAATAAACTCATAGAGATATAGACACTGCGACATCTTTATGAGACAGAATCCGGATCAATAAATATAAAAAAAAGTGAAGAAGTCATAAAGATTACATTTCAGAGACACTCCGTGACACTCTGTCCATGTTTAAGAAGGAAGCTGTTGACAGCTGAAGCCGAAAAATATGGACAAGCCGTCACTTTCCCACACCGGATATCGTAATAAATAAAAAATTGAAAAGACGGACACCGACAAATGCACGAGAAAGCTGCACGTGCGCTCGGACAGCGGACGCGACATACGCATTATCGCATTAACGCTGTCTCAAGAGGGTAATAAAAGTCACCCCTTTTCATTAGCGAGTGCATTACGCGCTTCCTCAAATATAAATTACGCCGGACAAACGCTGCCGCCGATGGCGTAATACCTAGAATTTCCGATTTTTGGAAGACGCTCTCCTATTCGTAGAAACTAAAACAAACCCTCCGATTCGTTACACTTTTTTAATCTACCCTACGGAGGGGGTAGCTAAAACTCATAAGTGGGATAATTAAAGAATCCTAATTCGTTAAAATTTCTAATCGTCAACGGAGGGCGTGTACCAAAAATACAATCCGTCTAAAAAAGACATCACAGATGAAAAAAAAAGCGCTAAGTATATCTTTCTCCAGCCAAAATAGTTCTTTACAAAAATTAATCGCCATCAAAAATATTATCTTTTCAAAAAGTATATAAATTATATATTTTTTACCTTAACAAAAATTAATCGCCATTAAAAATATTTCTTCTCAAAAATTATATTTTATCTTTATTAATAAACGGGAAAAAACTTAAAATATTAGCATCAAAAAGAAGTGAAATAAAAAAATCACGTTAAGTAAATTTAGAAAAATATAATGTATAATATTCAGATGAATTATTTTCTATAATATTAGAGTAAATCTATTTAATGTAAGATGCAGAAAAAATTAAAACTGCGAAATTTTGCATTCTTTTATCTATCTAATATTGCATTCTATTCTATTTGCAGAAGAAAATGAAATGCAATAAAATATACATATATGTATAGTATAGTAGGGGGTGTAAATATATATGCAATAAAATATATATATAGTATAGTAGGGGCTGTAAATATATATATATATGATAAACTTTATTTATATCTCTAAATAATTATTCATATTTATTTAATCCAAATATACTCAAACGTATATTCAAGAAAAGATAATACGACACAAAATGTCAAAAATTTAAAAATTAAAGTTTAATGCAAAAAAATTTAAAGTTAAAAAAATAACAGTTAAAAATTAAAGTGAAAAATTAAAGGAAACATATTTTATGCAAAAATTTATAGTTAAAAGGATAAAAGCTAAAAATTAAAGTTAAAAAAATAAAGGTAAAAAAATTACATTTGCAAAAAACTTAGCGCTGTTTTTCTAATTATATATTTTCAATATATTTATACAGGGTGTTTCAAAATTGCACGGCACTATTCTAGGGACGCGTTCTCGGCCAAAATAAACAAAATTGTTCATATAAACATAGATCTCAAACTTATTTATTATCAAGATATTAAAGGGTAAAAATAACTATTCAAAGTGATTTTTCAAGTAATTCATTCAAGTAATTCTTTTTCAGAGTTTGCAGTTCGTTGAAATCTTTGTCGACCAGTTGTCATAAAAACCTCTAATAGCCACATCACACTATTAGAAATATATCTTTATCCTTTAATACCTCGATAATAAATAAGTTTGAGATATATGTTTATATGAACTTTTGTGTTTATTTTGACCTAGAGAACGCGTCCCTAGAATAGTGCCGTACAATTTTGAAACACCCTGTATAAATATATACAATAAATATTATTTACATTTCTAAATATTTAATCATATCTATTTAATTCAAATATACTCAAACGTATATTCAAGAAAAAATATTACAAAACACAAAAAATTAAAATTAGAAAATAAAAAATTTTAAGTTAAAAAGAAACTAAAAAATTATAGTTAAAAATTAAAGTAAAAAAATTTAATGCGAAAAATTTAAAGTAAAAAAAATAAAAATTAAGAAATGGATTAAAAGGATAAAATTAAACTTTTAATGCAAATTTAAAGTTAAAAAAATTACAGTTAAAAGATTTTATGCAAAAATATTTATAGTTAAAAAAATAAAAGCTAAAATTGAAGTTAAAAAAATAAAGGTAAAAAAATTTCATTTGCAAAAAAACTTGGAAAAACAGCGCGAAGTTTTTTGCAAATGTAATTTTTTACCTTTATTTTTTTAACTTTAATTTTTAGCTTTTATCCTTTTAACTATAAATTTTTGCATAAAATATGTTTCCTTTAATTTTTCACTTTAATTTTTAACTGTTATTTTTTTAACTTTAAATTTTTTTGCATTAAACTTTAATTTTTAAATTTTTGACATTTTGTGTCGTATTATCTTTTCTTGAATATACGTTTGAGTATATTTGGATTAAATAAATATGAATAATTATTTAGAGATATAAATAAAGTTTATCATATATATATATATTTACAGCCCCTACTATACTATATATATATTTTATTGCATATATATTTACACCCCCTACTATACTATACATATATGTATATTTTATTGCATTTCATTTTCTTCTGCAAATAGAATAGAATGCAATATTAGATAGATAAAAGAATGCAAAATTTCGCAGTTTTAATTTTTTCTGCATCTTACATTAAATAGATTTACTCTAATATTATAGAAAATAATTCATCTGAATATTATACATTATATTTTTCTAAATTTACTTAACGTGATTTTTTTATTTCACTTCTTTTTGATGCTAATATTTTAAGTTTTTTCCCGTTTATTAATAAAGATAAAATATAATTTATAAATATAATTTTTGAGAAGAAATATTTTTAATGGCGATTAATTTTTGTTAAGGTAAAAAATATATAATTTATATACTTTTTGAAAAGATAATATCTTTGATGGCGATTAATTTTTGTAAAGAACTATTTTGGCTGGAGAAAGATATACTTAGCGCTTTTTTTTTTCATCTGTGATGTCTTTTTTAGACGGATTTCACAAATTTTTGCAAAGTATAGTAAGACATTAAAAAATATATACGTGCGTGCGTGTGTGCGTACGTGCGTGCAACTATCACCATGTCTTTCAATAATTGCGATAACATTTTCGTTCTCACTGTTTGTCTTTGTTTTTCGGTATGTTTTGCATATTTGTCAATATTTATATTATATCTTATTAAGAATATAATCTCTCTCTCTCTCTCGCTTTCTCTCTCTCCCTCTCTCTTCCTCCCTCCCGCTTTCTCTCCCACTCACTCACTCACTCTCTCACACACACTGTCTCTCTCTCTCTCCCCCTCTCTGTACGCACGCACACATTCACGCACAGGTACGTACGCAAGCACATATGCACACACAACAAAATGCAAATGCAAATGCGCGCGCACGCATAAGAGGGCGCGCATGTATGAGTGCGCGCGCACGTACGTGCGCATGCATGCGTATGTACGTTTGCGTTCATGTGTGCGTGCCTACGTATGTGTGCGAGCGTAAGTACGTGTGCGTGCATGTGTGCGTGCGTACAGAGAGAGAGAGAGAAAGAGTGAGCGGAAGAGAGAGAGAAAGAGGGGGAGGAAGCGGGAGAGAGAGAGAGAGAGAGCGGAGGAGAGAGAGAATTGATGCGGAATAGATGCGGAAATGATGTGGAATGGATGCGGAATGGATGCAGAATAAATACTGAATTGATGCAAAATAGATGCGTAATGGATGCGGAATGGATGCGGAATGTATGCAGATTAGGTTTGGAATAGGTGTGGAACGGATGTAGAATGGATGCGGAAAGATGCGGAATAGATGCGGAAAGTTTCAAGATGGATGCGGAATAGATGCGGAATGGATGCGGAAAGATGCGGAATGGATACGAAATTATTGCGTAATGGATGCGGAATAGATGCGGAATAGATGCGGAATAGATGCGGAATAGATGCGGAATGGATGCGGAATGAATGCGGAATGAATGCGGAATGGATGCAGAATGAATACGGAAAGATGCGGAATGGATGCAAAGTTAATGCGGAGTGGATGCGGAGTGGATGCGGAATAGATGCGGAATTGATGCGGAATGGATGCGGAATGAATGCCGAAAGATGCGCAATGATTGCGGAATAGATGCGGAATGTATGCGGATTAGGTGCGTAATAGGTGCAGAACGGATGCAGAATGGATGCAGAATGGACGCGGAATGAATGCGGAAAGATGCGAAATAGATGCGGAATTAAAGCGGAATAGATGCGGAATGGATGCGGAATGAGTGCGGAAAGATGCGGAATAGATGCGGAATTGATGCGGAATAGATGCGGAATGAATGCCGAAAGATGCGCAATGAATGCGGAATAGATGCGGAATGGATGCGGAATTGGTTCGGAATAGATGCGGAATGTATGCGGATTAGGTGCGGAATAGGTGCAGAACGGATGCGGAATGGATGCAGAATTGATGCGGAATGAATGCGGAAAGATGCGGAATAGATGCGGAATGTATGCGGAATAGATGCGGAGTGGATGCGGATTAGATGCGTAGTGGATGCGGAATAGATGCGGAGTGGATGCGGAATTGGTTCGGAATAGATGCGGAATGTATGCAAATTAGATGCCGATAGGTGCGGAATAGGTGCGGGATGGATGCGGAGAGATGTAGAATATATGCGGAATAGATGCGGATAAGATGCGGAATGTTGCGGAATAGATGCGAAATGGTTGCGGAAAAGTTGCGGAATTGATGCGGAATAGATGCGGAATGGATGCAAAGTTAATGCGGAGTGGATGCGGAATAGATGCGGAATTGATGCGGAATAAAAGCGAAATGGATGCGGAATGAATGCCGAAAGATGCGCAATAATTGCGGAATAGATGCGGAATGTATGCGGATTAGGTGCGTAATAGGTGCAGAACGGATGCGGAATGGATGCAGAATGGATGCGGAATGAATGCGGAAAGATGCGGAATAGATGCGGAATTAAAGCGGAATAGATGCGGAATTGGTGCGGAATAGATGCGGAATGGATGCGGAATGAGTGCGGAAAGATGCGGAATAGATGCGGAATAGATGCGGAATGAATGCCGAAAAATGCGCAATAAATGCGGAATAGATGCGGAATGGATGCGGAATTGGTTTGGAATAGGTGCGGAATGTATGCGGATTAGGTGCGGAATAGGTGCAGAACGGATGCGGAATGGATGCAGAATTGATGCGGAATGAATGCGGAAAGATGCAGAATTGATGCGGAATGTATGCGGAATAGATGCGGAATGTATGCGGAATAGATGCGGAGTGGATGCGGATTAGATGCGGAGTGGATGCGGAATAGATGCGGAGTGGATGCGGAATTGGTTCGGAATAGATGCGGAATGTATGCAAATTATATGCCGATAGGTGCGGAAAAGGTGCGGGATGGATGCGGAGATGTAGAATATATGCGGAATAGGTGCGGAAAAGATGCGGAATGTTGCGGAATAGATGCAAAATGGTTGCGGAAAAGTTGCGGAATTGATGCGGAATAGATGCGGAATAGGTATGGAATAGATGCGGATTATGTGTACTAAGAGAGAGAAAGAAAGAGAGAGAATAAGAGAGAGAGAAAGCGGAAGAAAGAGAGAAAGCGGGAGAGAGAAAGAAAGCGGGAAAGGAAGAAAGCGGGAAGAGAAAGAAAGCGGGAGGGAGAGAGAGAGAAAGCGGGAGGGAGGGAGAGAGAAAGCGGGAGAGAGAAAGAAAGCGGGAGGGAGAGAGAGAGGGAGCAGAAGAGAGAGAAAAAGCGGGAGGGAGAGAGAGAAAGCGGGAGGGAGAAAGAGAAAAAGCGGGAGAGAGAAGAATAGCGGGATGGAGAAAAAAAAGAAAGTGAGAGAAGGAGAGAAAGCGGGAGAAAGAGAGAGAAAGCGATAGAGAAGAAGAGAAAGCGAGAGAAAGAAGGAAAGAGAAAGCGGGAGAAAGAAAAAGAGAAGAAGAGGAAGAGAGGGAAAGAAAGCGGTAGAGAGTGAGAGAAAAAGCGGGCGGGAGCGAGAGAGAAAACGGAAGAGAGAGAGAGAGAGAGAGAGAGAGAAAGCGGGCGAGGGGGAGAAAGAAAGCGGAAGAGGGAGAGAAAAAGCGGGAGGGAAATAGAGAAAAAGCGGGAGAGAGAAAAAAAGCGGGAGGGAAAGAGAGAAGAGGTGGGAAAAGGAGAGAAAGCGGTAGAGAAGAAGAGAAAGCGGGAGAGAGTAAGAGAAAGCGGAGAAAGAGAGAAAGCGGGAGGAAGGGAAAAAGCGAGAGGAAAACAAAGAGAAAACGGGAGAGTGAGAAAAAGCGGAAGGGAGAGAGAGAGAGAAAAAGCGTGAGAGAGAGAGAGAGAGAGAGAAAGAAAGAGAGAGAGGGAGAGAGTGAAAGAGCGAGAGAGAGAAGAAGAGAGAGAGAGACCGGGAGAGAAAGAGGAAGCGGAACGTGCGCACGCACACAACTTAGAAAAAAAATTATGAGTCTTGCGACAGTGGCCCCATCTAGCGGTGTATCAGTGAACCTGGACAAATTTGGCGGCTTGCGACACTGGCGCCATCTAGCGGTGTATCTGTGAACCTGGACAAGTCCGACGACGTATCTGAATGACACATTTTCGGCAGAAAATGCATGATGAATATTAAGATCTGTACATCCAGTGTATCTTCCAGTGTCATTATGGTATCATTACATTCAGAAAAATCCATGTTCTCGATTGATATGTTCATTTTCTCGAAAAGATGGTCCGATGTACGAGATATTTTAATTCATTTTTAATTATTTTCGTAAAAACGTCCTCGTTCCGGTAAATAATACGCAGTAGCGTCTGTTAGTAAAATGTTGAAAAGAAACGAAAGATATACTTAGCGAGACGCTACCGCGTCTCTTGATATAAACCGAGATTTTTTCTCGGAGCGAGGATGATCTCAAAAACACATCTCTAAGTCGTATCATCTCTTCGTCTTTAAATACCAGCTCTATATCTCTAATTAGCATATCCGAGTCGCTAAATCTCCAAACATCAGTTCTAAATATCAGCTCTACGTCTCTAAATATCATCGCTAAATCTCTTAGTACGGTCGCGCATCAGATTCAGTTCCGCGATTCAATATTGAAAAACTTAGAATTTTTCACTGCGTTCGCGAGTGAGTGCTGTGGTGTTTCAAGTACAGTTCAGAGCTTCATCACGATCAACCTCAAATCTATCTATCAGCGGCACTGAGGCTCCCACTGGGAACATCACCGCAGAGACCGAGCTCACCTGTAAAGTTCATCCCTTCGTCAACGCACGCTATAAGGAGTAAGTCGTCCGAAACTAAATAGCTTTCATATTCATTCTCTGAGAATAGCCCTTGGATATCTAACTCAAAATATTATCATCTTCAAGTCTCAACTTTCCCCTTTCAAATCAAAATTCCCACCTCACAATCATCCTTGATCTCCATCAAGCTTTATAAATTTCCTCCACACTCACACTCACACTCAATCGCACTCACACATATCGTTGAAGAGTTTCCTGGTTATTCCAGCGAGAACTCGCGATATACACACACATATCGTTGAAGAGTTTCCTGCTTATTGCAGCGAGAACTCGCGATATATATATATACATCATCGAGTCTCCTCCGCTATAGCGGTTAAGACTTTCGATTCAATCACATTCCTTGTCCATCGTTTTCGAGCCTCCAGCTCTATAGCTGCGCGGACTCACGACCTCCCCTCCTTTCCATTTAGAATAACCATCTTGACTGCCCCACCCTCATTGAACTATAGACATTGTTTTATATATGTAATTATATATATATATATATACATATATATATTCATACTAACATTAATCAATTGAAAAATTTGTTATTTATTTATATCCAAGAGCTGTTCTATATGTATATAATATTCGGCTTCCTCTAACAATTTTAAATTGTCTTCCTGATAGTGAAGCCCGTTTGGCGAAATTCACGAAACGTCGCCAAACGTTCGCGAAATCGGCGCAACCGTCGCCTACGAAAGGCACTGGCTCGGGGTTCGGCGGAGAACCATCCGAAAAATTCCGCATCTAGCATAGATTCCGCGCCTATTTCGACCTTTTCTATAAACGACACACCGATTACACTTAACAATGACCAGCCGTCGAGCATAAGTAGCGATATCTTAACCAATCACCCGCACGTACCTTACCACCCCCGACTTTCTCCCATCTCGTCCCAGGAACGGTCTTCCTCCCCCTCGCTACCCCCCTTTTTCTCTCGCGAAACCTCTCAGTCTCCGAGAGTCCCTACTCCCTCTCCTCTCTCTCCGCTATCCTCATCTACCTCCTCAAGATCTCCTTCACCAATTTTAATAGATTTAGGAGATTCTCCCCCCCTTTCTCCAGTCCATGAGTCCCCAAGATCCCCCTCGCCTCTCGTAATAGAACTCGGAGATTCCCCCCTTCCATCACCCTCGCCACCTCTCCTTGTAGATGATCCTTCTCCTCCTCCCACTTACCAAAATTTATTAGACTACTGCTTGAGAACCCTCCCTCCGTACACAGATCCTCTCCCCGAAGGTTCCTTCACCGTGGGGCCCGACCCAGTAAATCTTGCCGACCTGAGGAAGGTTTTAATAGAAGCTACTCCCGATACCATTATCCCATGTTTTCATCCCTGCCGCAGGTATCCAGTAGCAGTTCCCATCCAATTCTTTTGGCGGATCTATACACCTTCCACCATTGAATTCGAAGAAATCCCCGATTCCTGACATCCTGCTTATGCCTAGACGTTCCATTACACGAAACATTTACCTTTTTGTTATTACCTTTCATATTTATTTTGAATTTGTATATCCAGTCAGAAATTTTAAAATCTAATAATAGAAATACTCTAGACTTTTCTGACTGATGACCTCCGAATTAATGTAACACCCGCGGAAATGAAAGATACACACTCACAAACACACACACACACACACACGATTTAATTAACATACATATATATATTAATCATGTATTATAACCTAAGTTTTTATATCAATTAAAATTATCACTTAACTAATTTAGAATAAAATATTATGTTTAAAACGAATTTTATTTATTTAAATTAATCCCGTTCTCATCTCCTCATTCCGAAGTCGCACAGGGTCCCGTCCCGTGTAAAAGGGATTAAATTCTCTTACCGAAAAGGGACTTTCAAGTGAATGCCCTACGAACAGAGTCATAACCTTCCCAGTCGTTGACCTTCCCAGTCGTTGACCTGTTCGGGCCTTAGAATTCACTTGACTCGAGGCACGTGCCTAGAAACATCTGTCTCGAGAAACGGTAAGTTACGGTCCTTCCGTCTGACTATATCTTTTTCCCGAGTCTGGACGTAACATTACAATGCGTATGGGCGCAACAAAGTCATGTGTCAAAGTGCTAATATAATTTTCTTATTTTATGTGTGCAATATGTGTATGTGTGCAATGTGTATGTGCGCATTAAAATCATGTGTGCAATGTGTATGTGTGCAATAAAGTCATATGTGCAATGTGTATGTGCGCAATAATGTCATGTGTGCAATGTGTATGTGCGCAATAGAGTCATGTGTGCAATGTGTATGTGCGCAAAGATGTCATGTGTGCAATGCGTATGTGTGCAATAAAGTCGTGTGTGCAAAGTGTTAATATGATTTTATTATTTTATATGTGAAATATTGCCATGTGTGCAATGTGTATGAGCGCAAAGATGTCATGTGTGCAATGTGTATGTGCGCAATAATGTCATGTGTGCAATGTGTATGTGCGCATTTCATGTGTGCTATAATGCTTGTAGGCAATCGCTCTGTAGGCAATCGAGAATGTCGGCAAACGAAGCTGTCGGCAAAAATTTGTGCGCAAACGAAGCAGTTGGCAATCGGGAATGTAGGCTAACGGGATCCCCCCTAATAATAATATTTATATTAATTAACATTTATAATAATTAAATAGTAAAACAAAAATATATTTAATGTATGCAATAATATAATAATGTATTTAATAAATTATAAACTAATTAAAGTTTAGTTTGATCGTTGTTAATAATATTTATAATAATAATGTTTATATTAATTAACATTTATAATAATTAAATAGTAAAACAGAAAAATTTATAATTAAAATAAATAAAAAATTATTAATTTAAATACTGATTATAAATAGACTGAAAAGTGCTTCCGGTTCCGGACTGTGTGCGAGTGACAGGTGTGTGAGAGTGTGTTAGAAATTGGTGTAAGAGCGAAGGAAGGAGTGAGCTGTGAGCGTGTGGTACGGGTGGAGGCGCTTGTGGTATACGAGAGGAAGGCGGAGGGGAAGGGAAGGTGAATACGAGAGAGGGGTGGAGTAGTACGTGAGGGAAAAAGATATAGTAGGTTAGGTGGCGGGTAGGAGAGCGAGGCTAGCACGAGGCGCTGGGCCTGTGGTAAAGTGTTTAGAAGATAGGCGGTGGGAGGTTAAAGGCGGGTTCTGCTCGAGCGCGAGCGGCCGGCGTTAGGCGGGGATAAGTAAGATAGTAGATAGGCGACAGGCAGGCGAGGTGAGATAGGCGCAGGCGCAAGTGGTAGCAGGTATTAGAGTGAGACGGAGCATTTTGAGCCAGCGGAGAAATAGATAGAAGTTCTTTAGCAAAGTAAAAAGGGGGGAAAAAAAAAGAATGGAGGGGGAGGGAAAGAAGATAGTGGGGGATGAAGAAAAAAAGAGGGTGGGAAGGCCAAAGAAGGTAGAGGAGTTGGGTAAAGAGAGAAGGGGAAGTACGGGATGTTTGGAGGAGTTTTGGAAAAGAAAGAGAGGGGGGATAGAGGGAGAGGAAGTAGAAGAGGAGGATTGGAGTTCAAAAAGAAGTAAGAAAGTGGAGGGGTTACAAGAAATTGGGAGAAGCCTGGGGAGGGAGGAACTGGAAGAAATGTTCGGGGTAATGGGAGAGAAAGTGATGGGGAGAATTAGCGACGAAATGGGGAAAATGAGAGAGGAGATACGGCAAAGGGAGGAGAAATGGAAGGAGGAGAAGAGGGAGATGAAGGAAAAGATTCAAGGCCTGGAAATGAGGATACAAGAAATGGAAGAGAAGTTAGAGAGAAAGATTAAGGAGGGAGGAGGTTCAGTTGAGGGAGGGGGAAGAGGAGAGAAGGGTATGGATGAGGAAATGGTAGATAAAATGAAAGGGATAGGGAGGAAGATGGAGTTAAAGGAGAGAGAGGAAAGGAGGAACAACATAGTGATTCGTAGCCTAGAAGTAGAGGAGGGGGGGATAAGAGAGGGGGTGGAGAAAGTCCTAAAAGAGATAGGGGTTAAATCAAAGATAGAGGAGGTCAGAAGGGTGGGAGGGAAATATGGGAAGGAGGGGGGAATGGTAGTGGTGAAGTTAGGCAGTAGGGAGCAGAAGAGAGAAGTAATGGAGAAAAAGAAAAGTTTGAAGGGTAGTAAGATAAGAATTGAGGATGATTTGACTTGGGAGGAGAGGAAAGTGAGATGGAAGATAAGGGAGATTGCAGAAGAGGAGAGGAGGAAAGGCAGTAGGGTATGGACAGGTTATGGAAAAATAAGAATCAATGATTGTTGGTGGAGATGGGATGAGGAGGTAGGTAAATTAATGAACTGGAAGGGTGAAATAAGAGAGGAAAGCGTAAGGCAGGGGGAAGAGGGGATTTAAGGAACAAAGAAAAAAGGAGAGAAGAAAGGAGGGAGGAAAGGGAAAAAGAAAAGTGGTGGAAGGAAAAGAAAAGGGAGGGGAAGGAACGGGGAGTGACAGGGGACAGTAAAAGGAGAGAGGTGAGAAAGAGGAGAGAGGGAGAAGTGGGAGAGTGGGTAGTAGGTTTTTGGAATGTGGCCGGGGTAAAGAATAAGGAGAAAGGTTTTTGGAAAGAAATAAGAGGATGGGATGTGGTAGTAATGGTAGAGACCTGGTTGGATGGAAAAAATTGGGAGAGGGTGAAGGGAAGACTTCCGAAAGGATATAGGTGGGAGAAGCAATTAGCGAAAAGAAGAAGTAAGAAGAGGAGGCCGATGGGAGGAATGGTGGTGGGGGTTAGGGAAGAGTTGACGGATATAAAGGTAAAGGAGATAGAAGAGAGAGAGGAAGGGGTGATGGTGGTTAATGTAAGGGTGGGGGAAGAGAGTTGGAGGATAGTGGGGGTGTATATCAATGGAGACATGGAGGGTAAATTGGAAGTGATGAAGGAGTGGTTGGAGGGGCAAGAAGAGAACGTATGGACAATGATAGGGGGGGACTTTAACGCGAGGGTAGGGTTATGGGGGGGAGAAGAGGGGCAGATTGGAAAAAGAAGGTCGAAGGATGGAAAAATAAACGGTGAGGGAAAGAAGCTGACTGAGGAGTTGGAGAGGACGGGGTGGGGGATTCTAAACGGAAGTGTGGAAGGGGATAAAGAGGGGGAGTTTACGTACACGGGGGGAGAGGGGAATCGGTTATTGATTATATAATAGGAGAGGAAAGGGTGAGGGAAAGGGTGGTGAGGATGGAGGTAGGTGATTCTGTAGAGTCGGATCACCATCCTTTGGTGATATGGATAAGAAGGAAGGGCATGGGGTGGAGGAAATCAGGTGTGAGGAAGGGAAAACGGGGAAGGGGAAAATGGACGCGGAGGGGAGGAGAAAGAATCAGGGAGACTGAAGGCTGGGATGGAGGGGAAGATAGGGAAATAAATGAGGAGCTAGGACTAAGGATAAAACAGATTGGTGAGGAGTTAAAAGAAGGGGAAAAAGAAAGTACAGAGGCAAGAAGGAGAGGATGGTGGGATGAGGAATGCGGGGACAAAAGGAAGGAGGTGTGGAAGGTGCTAAGGAAATGGAGAAAGGAGGGAGGGAGTGGAGAAGAATACAGGAAATTAAGGGGTGAATATAAGCTGCTGTGTAAGAGGAAAAAAGAGGAGGAAAATGGAAGGTGGTTGAGGGAGGCACAGGAGGCAAGAACAGAGGGAGAGGTATGGCAGATAGTGAACAGAGAGAGGAAATGCTGGAAAGGGATAAATGAAATGATAAAGATGGAAGAATGGAAGGGGCACTTCATGAGGTTGCTAGGGGGGGGTGGAGGGTAAGGTAGTAAGAGGAGGGGTGAAGAGGATTTTGGGGGAAGAGGAGGGTGAAATAGATAGGGGAGAACTAAAGAGAGTAATAGAAAGGTTAAAGAAAGGAAAGGCGTCAGGAGCGGATGGGGTCCCAAATGAGGTGTGGAAACTTGGAGAGGAAAGGATAGAGGAGTGGGCATGGAGATTCTGCAATAGAGTATAGAGGGGGGAAGGGTGGCCGGAGCAGTGGAAGGATGGGGTGATTGTTCCGCTGGTGAAAAAGGGAGGGGGAGAGAGAGTGGAGGAATACAGGGGGGTGACACTGATGCCAACTCTATATAAGGTGTACGTGGGAGTCCTGACGGAGAGGTTAAAAGAGGAGATGGAGGAGAAGACGATGCTTCCACCGGGCCAGACGGGGTTTAGGAAAGGGATGGGGGTTATGGATAATGTGTATGTGTTAAACTTTTTGGTGAATAGGCAATTAGGAAGGAGAGGGGGGCTGGTGGTGGCGACTTTTGTGGACCTGAAGGCTGCGTTTGACTCAGTGGACAGAGAGATGTTGGGGAAGGCGATGAGGGAAAGGGGAGTAAGGGAAGGGTTAAGGTGCAGGATCGAGGAAGTATATAGAGAGACAAGGAGTAGGGTGAGAGTAGGGGAGGAAATGGGGGAGAGTTTTTGGACGGCAAGAGGTGTGAGGCAGGGGTGTCCGATGAGCCCACATCTGTTTAATCTGTTGATAGCAGATGTGGAGGAGGTCCAGAGAAGGGGAGGATGGGGGGGGATAAAGTTAGGGGAGGAGAAGGTGTATTGCCTAGCGTATGCAGACGATATGGTGCTCCTAGCGGAAGATGAAGAAGGGATGGTACATATGATGGGGAAGTTGGAGGGATATCTAGAGGAGAAAAGGCTGGAGGTTAACGTGGAGAAGACTAAGGTGATGAGGTTTAGGAGAGGGGGGAAGGTTGAAGAAGGAGGTTTGGTGGTGGAAAGGGAAAAAGGTGGAAGAGGTGAAGGAGTTCACGTTTTTAGGATACAAGTTGCAACGGAATGGAGGGCAGGAGGCACACGTTAAGGAGAGAGTCAGGAAGGCAGGTGCGGTAATAAGGCAGGTATGGGGAATAGGGAAGATGAGGTTTGCGGAGAACTGGGAAAGAAGGATATGGTTATGTGAAAGGTTAGTAGGAACAGTGATGGAATATGGTGCAGAGATATGGGGGTGGTTAGAACGGAGGGAAATGGAAGCGATGCAGGAGAGGTGGATTAAATGGACGCTGGGGGTGGATTGGTGTACGCCGGGGTATATGGTAAGGGAAGAGATAGGGAAGGATAAATTCCGTTTGGCGGCAGGGAAGAGAGCGGTGGGTTTTGAGAAGAAATTAGAGGAAGGAAAAGGAGGAATATGGGCGAGAAAGTGTTTCTGGGAGATTAAAAGGAGGGTGAGAGAGGGAAGGGAGTTAAAAGGCTGGGAGGAAGAGAGGAAGAAATTCTTCGAGATTAAGGGTGGGAAGGCAGAGGAGTTGGAAGAGAGAAGGGAAAGAGGGGAGGGAATATATGAAGGTTTAGAACAGAAGGATAGAGAGTTACAGAAGGAGGACAGATGGGGAAGGATTAGGGAATCGAGGTATAACAGATGGTATGGGGAGATTAAGGGAGAAGGGGTGCCGAAGTACCTAAAGAAGGGTTGGGGGGAAAGTAGATGGAGGAGGGTAGCCAGGTTTAGGCTAGGAAACGAAATGAGGGATGCGAGATATTGGGAAGTGGAGGAAAAGAAGTTATGCAGAGTATGCGGGGGGGGGGGAGTAGAATCATGGGAACATGTGCTGGAGGAATGCAGAGATAGAGAAGAGGGAGGATGCTGGTGGGAAAGAATGAGGGAGATTCTGGGACAGGAGGGGGAGGGAGAGTGGTGGATGAGAGGTCTGGAGAAGGAAAGAGGGGTGGAGGAGGAGAAGGAAGGAAGACGGAATGTGGAGGAGGGGAGGGGAACGTGTGAAACGGATGAGGTTGAATGTGGAGTGAGTGGAATGCGTGGTGGAACTGGAAGCCGTAGGGCATAAGAGCGGTTACTCTCTCTCTCTCTTGCGAATTTATGTTTAAGTTAGAAATAAGTAGTTTTAAGGTAGATTTAAGATAGCGAGTAAGATAGTTTTAATATGGGATAAGGTAACTTGTAAGTAGATTTAAAGGTGTACTGTAACTGGAAGCCGAAACCCCGAGGGGACGGAACAAATACATACATACAAATAGACTGAAAAGTTAATTTATTTTTATAAAAATATATTAATTATTTTATTTTCTATAAATTGTAATTAAAAGTTATTTTATGATTAGAATTCTAGATTAAGAATTTTATATTTGCTTAAGAAAATAATTTATAATTTACTTTTTTTAATCGCAACAAAGATTATACACAAAGTAATCTTTTTTACATACCCATACAGCACAGAACATTTTAATTACATTACCGTAATGTTACATTGCAATGTTACTGAAGGCAAACATTATAATGTTGTTGCAATGCTGTTGCAGCATTATTACATTGAAATATTTATGTAATGTTACTGCAATCTTTCTGTGTTGTATAGATAAAATCGAATGTTTATTGTTATTTTATACCTTCCAGTTTTCTCTTTCTTGGTGTATTTACTCCTTTTAATAATAAGGGCATGGCCATACGTCCTTCTATGCGTTTAATATTAGTTTTATTATTAACAATTAAATATGGCGGAACAACTGCAAAATTATCAAAATTATGTATGTATTATAATATTATGTATTATATAATTATGTATATTATAATATTTATTTAATATTAATTATAATATAAATATTTAGTATTATTTAATATTTATTATGAGATAATTAAAAATAAAAAATAAAAAATATAAATATTCAAGAGGCTTCGTTTGCCTACATTCCCGATTGCCAACAGCTTTGTTTGCGCACATTTTGCCGACAGCTTCGTTTGCCGACATTCCCGATTGCCTACAGAACGATTGCCTACAAGCATTATTGCACACAT
Organism: Lasius platythorax; assembly: GCA_963971435.1. Lineage (NCBI taxonomy): Eukaryota > Metazoa > Arthropoda > Insecta > Hymenoptera > Formicidae > Lasius > Lasius platythorax. The sequence goes on along the minus strand of OZ020544.1, from coordinate 876,706 downwards.
GTAATAATTAAAACACATTGCACAAATAAAATCTTTGCTCATATACACATTGCACACATGACATTATTGCGCATATACACATTGCACACATGACATTATTGTGCACATACACATTGCACACATGACATTATTGCGCACATACACATTTCACACATAGCCATATTGCACACATTAAATAAGAAAATCATATTAACACTTTGCACACACGACTTTGTTGAGCACATACACATTGAACACATAACGTTATTGCGCACATACACATTGCACACATGATTTTATTGCGCACATACACATTGCACACATTAAATAAGAAAAAATACAATCCCATTTTCCATTTTTTTTATTTTTTTAATTTTTAAACCTATGTGGGATTGTATAACTATTGACCTCGTCAATGACTGAAAGCACCAGTCGATATGGGTAGACCTCGCTTCGCGCAGAAAATTGCAAACCCATGTGAAACTGTGTCCGATTGGGATTGTATCTTTTCTTATTTAATGTGTGCAATGTGTATGTGCGCAATAAAGTCATGTGTGCAATGGTATGTGCGCAATAAAGTCATGTGTGCAATGTGTATGTGCGCAATAAAATTGTGTGTGCAAAGTGTTAATATGATTTTCTTATTTTATGTGTGCAATATTGCCATGTGTGCAATGTGTATGTGCGCAAAGATGTCATGTATGCAATGTGTATGTGCGTAATATTGTCATGTGTGCAATGTATATGTGCGCAATAATGTCATGTGTGCAATGTGTATGTGTAGACAATCGGGAATGTCGGCAAACGAAGCTGTCGACAAAATGTTGTGCGCAAACGTAGCTATTGGCAACTGGGAATGTAGGCAAACGAGACCCCCCTTAAATATTATAATATTTATAATTAAAATTTCAGATTTAATACTAAATATAAATATTTTTACTATTTGTTTGCATAATTCCGGTTATTTCTATTTTATCTCCTTTTTTCAAGTCAAGTTCAACAATGTCATCATCAGAAAAATTCATAATATGAATTTCTAACTTGAATAATCCATCAGTAATAGATCCGCAACCGATGAATTTGTTCAATTTATTATTAAATATTCTATAAAAATTTGTTTTAACATATCCTTCTAAAACTGAAAATGAAAGTAGAAACTTGAGTTTAATTATTAATGTAATAAAATAAACATATATATAATAGTTATAAAAAATATGAAATTTATAAAATATTTTGTATACAAATAGAAAAAATTTTTAAGCGGATTCTCTTTGTACATAAAAATGATAAACGATTTATATAAAAAATTGTGATTTTATTTAAAACATAGAAGGTGACGTTAATCACACACTTGTGTCCTTTGAATTCATATAACTTCTGTTGGATTTATTTTTCTTTAGAAGTAATAAAATTAACACAAATTAAATTCAAGTATTTTATCATATACAAATCGCAAAATTTATATTATATTCGATGTATGAAATAAATCTCATATATAAATTTTCTAATTGATGAAATTATATAAATTCAAAGGACACATAAGTGTGACTAAACAAAATATTCTTTTATGTTGTACATATGTATATACTATATGTATGTATACATATAGGATATTCCAAAAGTCCGGCAATATTAAATATCTCGAAAACGGCCAGTTATAATAAAAAATATGTAACAAGCAAAGTTATAAGGCTTAATAAGATCTATCTAATGGTGATAACAGTTTGACTTTAAATAGAATTTCCAAAATTATATAAAGAATTTTTTAAATTTATTATGAAATTTTTTATATAATCTTGGAAATTCCATTAATAATCTTGAAAACTCCTACATTATTTTAAAAACGCCTCGACCTTAGCTATGAGAAAATGCAATAAAAATTGAAAATCTCATTTAAAAAATTCTTGACCTGTATATAATCTCGGAAAGTCCATCCAAAGTAAAAAATCACCATTAGATAAATCACCGTTAGATAGATCTTTTTAAGCCCTATAACTGCTTATTACATATTTTTTAATTACAATTGGTCTTTTTCGAGATATATTAGCGTTGCTAGACTTTTAGAGGACCATGTATATAAAAATGAATATATATCTTACTTATATTTTCAGAACTATTTAGAACATCACTTATTTCAGTTGATTTAGGTTTATGATTTAGAATATTAGTATTAATTGGTTCGTATATTCCGAGATTTGAGACAACAGTATTACCTCGTATTAATAATTCATACTGAACGTTACCGTTATTATATTGAGTATTCTTTGGTCTACGTGCTTGTGCACCATCAATATGTATAATCTATTAAAACAGATTTAAAATTTATAATTATAATAATAACATAAAAACTATTCTCTTGATTTTTTAAATATAATTTATTAGTAATAGTTAGAGAGAGAGAGAGAGAGAGAGAGAGAGAGAGTGAGTGAAAGAGAGAAAGAGTGAGAGAGAGAGAGTGAGGGGGGGGGATCTTATTTAATTTCAACATTTTAAATTACTCGTAAATTGTTTGTTGTATGAAAAAATGTTTTAAATAAAGTTACATAATATCAAGGGAAAAATAAAATAAATCAAACAAAATTTTTTTATGTGTTATGAAGAGCGTTAGGCAGATTTGAAGGTCAACTTGAATTTTTTAAACTGAATTACCCTGATCTTTTTATATAGATTCATCTTCCAATATTTGGCGTAAAGTTATGAGGGTAATCTCTCCCTCTCCCTCTCCCTCTCCCTCTCCCTCTCCCTCTCCCTCTCCCTCTCCCTCTCCCTCTCCCTCTCCCTCTCCCTCTCCCTCTCCCTCTCCCTCTCCCTCTCCCTCTCCCTCTCCCCCCCTCTCTCTCTCTCTCTCTCTCTCTCTCTCTCTCTCTCTATTTCTCTCTCTCTCTTTCTCAAAAAGATATTAAAATAATCAAAAAGAAGAATTGACGAATTAATAAAGTTATGAAACATTTAATGAATTTCAAGACATTATTGCATATATGTGACATAAACTTACTTGTAATAACATGTAATAACTGTATTTTGAACAAGTCATGTTATTTGCAAAATAACGACGTGATGTCTTTATTATTTGTCATATTGTTTACAGCTACTGGCTTACCAGACTTTGATAAATGAATACTTATTGTACATATGTTACGCATTTAATGTTATTAATTTATTTTATTAATTTATTTAATTTATTTATTATAATAATTTATTATTTAATGTATTAATTTTTGAATTTTTTTATTTTGATTTTACAGAATACTTTCATATAACAATAAAATAAAATATATTCTTCTATCTTTTAATGTAAATTTACGCCACTATGCCATAATGTGTTTAACTCCAAGAGAGAAATGATAGTTAAATCATAGTTTTTCTAAATTAAACACCAATAATATTAATACTGATAATAATAATAACAATAATAATAATAATAATAATAATAATTATGTTTAAAAAAATTTAACAAAAAATTTTCATAAAATTTTCACTTCTGGCGTGATGATTTAACAACGGCATCAGTAAAACGACAAATTGTAAGAAAACACATACAATAATACAAATGTGCAAGACATTTAACAGTTTATAAATTCAAAATCAAAGTTTAAATACAGAAATAAATTGAAATTAAAAATTAATATTTACCAATGTAATTAAAACTTTGATGTTATATATAACTTGAATGTAAAATATGAAAGATGTGCTACATATACATATATGTATTTTTTTTTATTTTAATTTTTATTCAAGGAATATACACGTACACACCGAATAAAATCATCTATTTTATATACAAAATAATGAAAAATAATGATGTAAATATTATTTTTTAAATATTTTTAAATAAACAATTTAAGAAAAATCAAAACTTTCTGACGTAAGTAAATAATACTCTATATTTAATCAAAATATATTACCATAATACAATTTTTTTAAAAAACATTTTATAAATTTGTAGTATCAAACACGATTACTAATATATAAAGAGATAATTTATTATAATGTACTTTATAAGAAATTTGATTTTTCAACATTTTATATAATATAGCTGCTATACAAAAACAGAAATTTAAATATTCTATTGCCAACTGGATATTATTTCAAACATTGAATTTATGAAATTGTTTACTTTCTCTCTCTCCCCCTCCCCCCTCCCCCTCTATCTCTGCCCCCTCTGCCCCTTCTTCCTCTCTCTCCCCCCTCTCTCCCCCTCTCTCTCCCCCTCTCTCTCTCTCTTATTTTACATAAAGAAAGACATACAAAAAAACGTGAGATTGCCGAGATGTTTTACATAAAGAGACAGAATAATTCTATCAATTTACAGAAAGATATCGAGAATTTTAGTCCGTTTTATGATTGTGTTATTAATGCTATTTAGATTTGAAATGTTTTTGTTTGTTCCCTTTGACACGCTTCTCATGTTCGTATTTAATAATATCGATTTGTTATTGTATGACAATGTGGTGACCGAGAAAAATTTGATATATTTTCAATATGTGTCAGACTCTTGTAACGTCAACAACTCTTAGAATATTCTCATATATTCAATATACTAATGTAATTTAATTGTCTAAATGTGTGCGATTTTTGATTAGGTAAGACATTATTTCGATGTAAATGTTGATTGTAACTTGGCGGTAATTTACTTTGATATCAATTGTAATTGTGTGCGGTTTTTTGTTTTTTAGTAGATCCACTTGAGAAGGACCGGAATAAACGGTCGAAACGTTGTGGTGTAAATAAAAATTTTTGAATAAATTTGCCAGTTTGATCGACTTTGGAATTTCTATACTGTGGTTTTAATATACTGGCGACCTTGTAGTTACTTAAATATATATTTATTTAGTTATAATATACATCTTTTTTAAAATAAATTTTTAGTAAGAGTAAACTTAATAAATGTGTACTTACACAGTTGAATCGAATATTTCGATGTTATCAATTACTTCGTTCGGAGTTATTATATCTTCGATATTTAAATTTTCTGCGCTTAAATCTTTATGTATCTGTTCCATTTTTTTCTAGTTTTGTCAAGATTTTATATTTTCTTTCTTCTTAACCTTTATAATGATAAAATTATTCATTAAATTTATATGGCAAATAAGAATTTTTATTTAAGTTTACACAGACATATTTTATGTTTGTGTGCATGTATGTGTTTGAAATCTTAGTATTTTTTTAAATTAAAGTTCTTTGCTTAAAAAAATAATATGAATATTTTATAAAAAACCTAACAAAACGTAAAAGTAAAAAAATGAGCAAACAAAAAAACGAGAAAACGAGATGAGGAGAGAGAACAAAATAATGCGAGAATAATAAAGTAAGAAAGAAAAAAGTATGGAAATAATAACATGATAAAGCAAAAAAGCGAAAATTGAGAGAATGAAGAATCGCGAGAATAATAAAACCACAGAGTAGAAAGGAATAAGGAAGTGGGAGAGCAAGAAAATAATAAAGCACTCGAGCAAAAAAAGGGAGAAAGCAAAAATTAAAGAATACATGAAAAAATGCGAGATCGGAATAGCAAGAAAGGACAAGAATGATAAGAAAAGTATGAAAGAATGGAAGAAGAAAGCAAAAAGTCAAAGCGGAGAAGTAAGAGAGTGCGGAAGTCGTACAATAATAAATAAAAATAAAAATAAAAAAGCTAGAAAGCTTAAAAACGAAAAAGTAATAAAATTAAAGTGTGTAAAAAAATGAGAAAGCAAGAGAATGAGAGAATGGCAGAGCATATAAGATTTGAAAGATATGTTGATGATTGTGCATACATATGTAATCATATACGTGAATATGTGTGTATATAAGTGTAAACAAATTAATTGATAATAAATAAATAACTAATTTACCTTTTTTTATATACGTTAATTCAAATATCTTGATTTAATTAAATTAAATGTTCCTTCGTCTTTTCTCTTCCGTTTCGTTAAGAAGACTGATGCAAAACAGCAGAATTTTGTTATTTAGTTGCTATCAAGTCCGTGGTTACTATGCTTATGATGTTTAAATTGCATAATTCAGGTAGCAATAAAATTTAATGAATACTGTTCTCAAATGTAATCGAATATGTTCGATTAGAGTGTAATAAAATTTATGAAAAGCGAGAAAGCGAGAAAGCGAGTTTATTTTTATTTTTAGCAGTCTATGTGTACATATGTATTTTGCACAAATGCATAGCCAATGTTATACAGACAATGATAGATAGATAATGAAAACACTTCTACTACATTGCTCAGATCGACCATGGTCTTCTCAACTCTAATCTCGCGCTTTTCAACTTGTATTAATTTAATGTATTAATTTTAAAATTTTTTCATTTTGATTTTACAGAATATTTTCATATAATAATAAAATAAAATACACCCTTACTTTAATGTAAATTTACGCCACATATGCCATAATGTGTTTAACTCTAAAAGAGAAATCATATGCTATATTTCAATATATCTTAACTTTTTCTAAATTAAACACCAATAAAATTAATAATGATAATAATAATAATAATAAAGTTTAAATAAATTTTACAAAAAAATTTTCATAAAATTTTTACTTCTGAGGTGTTAATTTAACATCAGTAAAAAACCACAAATTGTAAGAAAACACATACAGAGTGAGCCATTTTAAGTGACCCACTCAAATTTCTCCGTTGGTAAGCCAGATACAGAAAAATGTTTCAGACAAAAGTTGTATAGTGTCGAGGGGGACATAAGATGGTACCATTGGTTTGACCTTGAAGAGTAATTTGAAGGTCACATGAAGGTTACCTTAAATTTCTTAAATGGAACCTACTATTTCTTGTTACATATTCTTGTAGGTTATCTCGAGAGCTTTCCAAAACACTATAATAAAATATTTTTTCATTGAGTAATTTTCGAATTATGAGGCTTGAAAGCAGTACTTTGCCGTACTGTTTGTTTAAATGCGTTTATCTTACTTTTAGCATTACCCAGAAACAACGACGTGGACGTAGTAAGTTCTGTTTCCTTTGGGGTGCTTGTTTACCGTGAGTCCCCTTGCCTCTCACTATTATAACAATTATAATTATTAACCACGAAGCAAATGTTCGAAGTTACCTCCATTGGCCTCAAGGCATAAATGTAATCGCCTCTGGAAATGTTGTACTGTTCTTAGTAAAGTTTCTCTTGGAATCACTGCGCAAGCTCGACGAATACGGTCTTTCATGTTTGCTTTAGTTGTTGGCCGTTCTGCAAAAACAACATTTTTTAAGTAGCCCCATAAATAAAAATCTAAAGATGTGAGATCTGGTGAGCAAGGAGGCCACTTAACTGGACCTCCTCGTCCGATCCACCTATCATTGTAGTTATAATTTAGGAAGTTACGTACTATTCGTGCAAAATGTGGTGCTGCACCATCTTGCTGGAGCCACATTTTTTGTCTTGTAGCTAAAGGAACATCTTCTAACAATTCTGGCAACCGATCTCTTAGCAACTCCAAATAGCTATTTCTATCAACATTTCTCTCAAAAAAATAAGGACCAATAAAATAACCATTGACTATGCCACACCATACCATAAGGCTCCATCGATTTTGATGGTCTACAGGTATGTGCCAGTGGGGATTTTGATTTGACCAATAATGAGAATTGTGCCTATTAAGTTGTCCATCACTACAAAATTTAGCCTCATCAGAAAAAAGTACAAATCTAAAAAAATTAGGATCATTTGCTATCATTCTTAAAGCCCATTGGCAAAATTCAATACGCATTTGAATATGATGTGGCCTTAACTCTTGAACCAAAGTTACGTGGTAGGCATGATATCTAAGAACATTTAGAATTCTTAAAACCGTTCTTTGTGGTATACCAATTTCTCTTTCAATTTGGCGACTGCTAATATGAGGGTCAAGATAAATAACTGCTAGGATAGTCACAGCGCGAGCATCATTTTCGTCGTATTCGTGGCGCCTGCGTTGGCGAACAAGATGTCCACCGCGAGCTCTTTCGGTTACTCTACATATTGTCCTATGATTTGGGTGTCTCCTAATTGGAAAGCGTTCAGCGTACCGTATTGCCGCTGCACGAAAATTGTTATGACATTCCCCTAAAACCGTTATAATATCAACAATTTCATTAGGCGGATAGTCAGGCATGTTTACATACGGATAAAGATCGAATTTTACAAAAAAGCTTGTTTACATACAATTGCACTAGCTCCGCATACATTGTACAACAAGAGCCGACGCGAGCAATTGTTAGTCTGAGAGAATTCCCGAGCGGCTCCTTTCGGATCGATCTCCGCCGATCACAGGCTAGGAGAGTCCGTATGTAAACATTTGTATGTAAACATGCTTTTTTGTAAAATTCGATCTTTATCCGTATGTAAACATGCCTGACTATCCGCCTAATGAAATTGTTGATATTATAACGGTTTTAGGGGAATGTCATAACAATTTTCGTGCAGCGGCAATACGGTACGCTGAACGCTTTCCAATTAGGAGACACCCAAATCATAGGACAATATGTAGAGTAACCGAAAGAGCTCGCGGTGGACATCTTGTTCGCCAACGCAGGCGCCACGAATACGACGAAAATGAT
>OZ020544.1:661939-867988 GCA_963971435.1 Lasius platythorax | reverse complement strand
TCACAGCGCGAGCATCATTTTCGTCGTATTCGTGGCGCCTGCGTTGGCGAACAAGATGTCCACCGCGAGCTCTTTCGGTTACTCTACATATTGTCCTATGATTTGGGTGTCTCCTAATTGGAAAGCGTTCAGCGTACCGTATTGCCGCTGCACGAAAATTGTTATGACATTCCCCTAAAACCGTTATAATATCAACAATTTCATTAGGCGGATAGTCAGGCATGTTTACATACGGATAAAGATCGAATTTTACAAAAAAGCTTGTTTACATACAATTGCACTAGCTCCGCATACATTGTACAACAAGAGCCGACGCGAGCAATTGTTAGTCTGAGAGAATTCCCGAGCGGCTCCTTTCGGATCGATCTCCGCCGATCACAGGCTAGGAGAGTCCGTATGTAAACATTTGTATGTAAACATGCTTTTTTGTAAAATTCGATCTTTATCCGTATGTAAACATGCCTGACTATCCGCCTAATGAAATTGTTGATATTATAACGGTTTTAGGGGAATGTCATAACAATTTTCGTGCAGCGGCAATACGGTACGCTGAACGCTTTCCAATTAGGAGACACCCAAATCATAGGACAATATGTAGAGTAACCGAAAGAGCTCGCGGTGGACATCTTGTTCGCCAACGCAGGCGCCACGAATACGACGAAAATGATGCTCGCGCTGTGACTATCCTAGCAGTTATTTATCTTGACCCTCATATTAGCAGTCGCCAAATTGAAAGAGAAATTGGTATACCACAAAGAACGGTTTTAAGAATTCTAAATGTTCTTAGATATCATGCCTACCACGTAACTTTGGTTCAAGAGTTAAGGCCACATCATATTCAAATGCGTATTGAATTTTGCCAATGGGCTTTAAGAATGATAGCAAATGATCCTAATTTTTTTAGATTTGTACTTTTTTCTGATGAGGCTAAATTTTGTAGTGATGGACAACTTAATAGGCACAATTCTCATTATTGGTCAAATCAAAATCCCCACTGGCACATACCTGTAGACCATCAAAATCGATGGAGCCTTATGGTATGGTGTGGCATAGTCAATGGTTATTTTATTGGTCCTTATTTTTTTGAGAGAAATGTTGATAGAAATAGCTATTTGGAGTTGCTAAGAGATCGGTTGCCAGAATTGTTAGAAGATGTTCCTTTAGCTACAAGACAAAAAATGTGGCTCCAGCAAGATGGTGCAGCACCACATTTTGCACGAATAGTACGTAACTTCCTAAATTATAACTACAATGATAGGTGGATCGGACGAGGAGGTCCAGTTAAGTGGCCTCCTTGCTCACCAGATCTCACATCTTTAGATTTTTATTTATGGGGCTACTTAAAAAATGTTGTTTTTGCAGAACGGCCAACAACTAAAGCAAACATGAAAGACCGTATTCGTCGAGCTTGCGCAGTGATTCCAAGAGAAACTTTACTAAGAACAGTACAACATTTCCAGAGGCGATTACATTTATGCCTTGAGGCCAATGGAGGTAACTTCGAACATTTGCTTCGTGGTTAATAATTATAATTGTTATAATAGTGAGAGGCAAGGGGACTCACGGTAAACAAGCACCCCAAAGGAAACAGAACTTACTACGTCCACGTCGTTGTTTCTGGGTAATGCTAAAAGTAAGATAAACGCATTTAAACAAACAGTACGGCAAAGTACTGCTTTCAAGCCTCATAATTCGAAAATTACTCAATGAAAAAATATTTTATTATAGTGTTTTGGAAAGCTCTCGAGATAACCTACAAGAATATGTAACAAGAAATAGTAGGTTCCATTTAAGAAATTTAAGGTAACCTTCATGTGACCTTCAAATTACTCTTCAAGGTCAAACCAATGGTACCATCTTATGTCCCCCTCGACACTATACAACTTTTGTCTGAAACATTTTTCTGTATCTGGCTTACCAACGGAGAAATTTGAGTGGGTCACTTAAAATGGCTCACCCTGTATATAATACAAATGAGCAAGATATTTAACAGTTTACAAATTCAAAATCAAGTTTAAAATACGGAAATGAATTAAAATTAAAAATTAATATTTATTAATGTAATTAAAAATTTAATGTTAAATATAACTTGAATGTAAAATGTTAAAGACGTGCTACATATACATATGTACTTCTTTTTAATTTTAATTTTTATTCAAGATGATGCACGTACACACCGAATAAAATCATCCATTTTTATATAAAATTATGAAAAAATGTTGATGTAAATTGCAACGTCTTAACCCGCCTCGGGACGCCGATCCCGAGGGTGGAAAGCGGCAAGCGGTATCGGAGTCTTGACGACTCGATTTAGGATAATTTTTACGTTAATCGGTATCAGGGACGGTACGCAACGGTATCTCGATAAGGCTGAAAATATCTCGTAATACGGTATTGGGCGCCAGGCGCGATTGTTCGCGCCGCGGTATCGGTAATACGGGAAAACAAACGTTATTTCCGGCTACGCCCTGCTCAGTATATGGCAGAGGGGCGTGATTCAATTAATTGATCTGATTCTGGAGAGGAGATATCATACACAGAAAATACACAAAATTAATTAGTTAACAGAGATATATATTTAACAATGATTTATAACATGGACAAATACAATCGAGAAATAATATTTTTCATAAATGGATGTGGTAGATAAATTACAATATTAATATCCTGTCGCGTCGGGTTCTTTTCTCCCGGGCGCGTTACAAGCGGTAGTTTCGATTTACTGATACGACGGTATTCTCGAAAATATTCGTTAGTTAATAACGATATTCACCAAAATAATGTTCGATAATGCCCTGTGAATCGAGCCTAATCGTAAAGGCGATTTTCGATCACCGGGAAGGTCGCGATACAAAGACGGTAGAATTCCTTCGCGACACGCGGCGATCACGTGATCGAATGGAATGCGGCGCGAGCGCGGAACAATAGGAGTCGACGATAACGGGAGGCGATATAATTTCGGAAATATTCGAGACACAATAATCTTTACTTTGACATTGATTTTACGGTCTCTTTCGGTATTACGGTAATAGTTTTCGATACGCTAATGGATAACTTACGATATAACGAATAGTCTTCATACAAGAGCTATCGGCCGATCGCGCGGTAATTTCGTGATTCTCTCTCGACTCTCGCGGAGTTCTCTTTGAGCCTACGGTAACGATAACTCGCGGAGAGCGGGACTCTCTCTCGACTCTCGCAGAGTTCTCTCTGAGACTACGGTAACGGTAACTCGCGGAGAGCGACACCACGCAAATTCCGGTATCTCACGACGCGATATTACTGAATCAGACACACGATAAATTTTCGGTACGAGAACGATGTCATACGTTCGTTCTAATATTACGGTACGATAATTATCTTAATGCACGGAACGATATTACACTTAACTACGACTGTCGGTGACGGCCTCTCCGAGAGGGATACACTCGCGGTAATCTGGCTTGAGTCGATCTCGCGGTAACTATTTTCGGAGCTATGGCTCCCCAAAACGATCTCGGTAAACTACGGTAAGTTACTTACGGTAACGGTAGACTCTCAGAATCACGACACGGTATCGACTCGACCAGATCACTACACTTAACGGCTACCTGAGTGGCGGCTTACAATAATCTTTTCTTCCGGCAGTTGTCCAGGCAGACTCGATTCCGGTAGTTGTTCTGCGATCGTGGCTCACCGAACAGTGACTCTCTCCGAGAGAGTCCTCAGGTCCCTCGATTCCCGCGCCGATCCTTCACGCATCCTGTCGATATTCGCTGCTGTGGGGTGGCTTCGATCCGCCCATCGATTCTCCATCCCTCTCCTAGCTCGCTAGCGGTAACTCACGGGATCTTCTCCCGCACGTGCTGACATGCTGATTCTCGGATTGCCGTGTAGCGCCCGTTGCGGTATTTCAGGGGTCGGATGTGGCAGGCTGGCCAGGCCGTACTTCCATCCTTCCCGATAGTAATGGCGGTAATTGCGGGGGTGTGGAACTCCGGTCGCTCTTTCTCGATGCTGCTGTTTTCTAAAAGGATATGCAGTATACGCATACGGATGCACAGAGAAATACGGAACCGGCGCGGTTCGATACCTGACCTGAGTATCCTTGGAGGGTCTGGTCCGCGGCTTCCTCCGGTCCTCTTCGGTCTCCGTTATGCTCCGCGTCCTCGGTATCTTGCGGTACAAAAAAGGTTGTCGACCACTCAGGCAGTTTCCTCCGCCTCGCGTTTATTATCGTAATTATTATTAAATTCGAGGTCGCTCCCTCTCAGTCACGAGAAGCAACCCCGGAATCGTTCCCCCCCCCCCCCGATCGGGCAGCAACCCTTGTGACGGCGCAAAAAGGCGTCACGTCACAAAATATTATTTTTAAAAATATTATTAAATTAATAATTCAAGAAAAATCGAAACTTTCTAATTGAAGTTAAACAATACTCTATATTTAATCAAAATATACTAACATAATACAATTTTTTTAAAAAACATATTTTATAAATTTGTAGTATCAAACATGATTACTAATAAAGAGATAATTTATTTTAATGTACTTTATAAATTTTTCAACATTTTATAATATAGCTGCAATATACAAAAACAGAAATTTTAATATTCTACTGTCAACTGATTATTATTTCAAATATTGAATTTATTAAATTGTTTACTCGTTTTTAATTTACAAATTCTTTTTTTTTTTATTCTTATTTACTGTAATCTTTTTTACTTTAAAGAAGATCCTTATACATATATATATATATATATATATATATATATATATATATATATATGTATATTTTTTTCAGATTCAGTTAATTTTGTGAAATATCTGCAAAATTAACAGATATCGGAAAATATGTATATAACCATCTTTTATAATTTAAAAAAGAGATTATAGATAAAATATTAGTAAATACGTATATATGTATATATATATGTATGTCATAAGGTCTTTTCCAGGACCTTCTTTTTTTTATTGCATTAATTTATTAATTAAACAAATGTATATTGTGTCCAACAAACGAATTCAATATGTATACAGTATATTATAAGTTATTTTAATTTTAAGATGTACAGACCATTTCCAGGACTTTATTGATATACTGATTTGTACCAGGACACTTGATTATATATATTGGTTTTTTCCAGGACTCTTGATTTTTTAAATAGACTGGTTATTTTTCAGGACTCTTGGTTTTTAAAATAGACTGGTTATTTTCAAAACTATAATATCTTATTCCAACATAAATTTAAAAAAAAATTATTTATGAAAAATATTTATGTAAAATTATTTATAAAATTAAGAACTAGAAAGAATGATTGATAACAAAGGAACTATATATTGCGTAATTTCAAATAACTTTCAAGAAAAAAAGATATTAAATGCATGCCGCAGGAATCCAAAAAATTATAAAGAAGTTGTATACAAAAAAATGATTATTCTTAAATTCATATTTGATTTATTTTATCATCCAAATCTGCTAAACGAAAGCATGTATTGCAAACTTTATGCTATATATTATGTTGACAAAATTAAGGCAGCAGCCGAGCATAGTCTGCTGTTGTAGCTAATGTCAACAGAAATGCAGGAAAAAACGAATAGGCCCATCATCATGAAAAAAAATGCTTTAAGAATTGAGTAGAACTTGCCGGCATAAAAAGAACAGAATTTGAGCATTGTGTATTGGAAAAATATGTCAACAAGAAACAAACAAAGACTAAATATGACATGACATCACGATATTTTAACAAAATGTAGTTAAATATCAGGCCTATCTGTCAGCATATTTTGTGACAGCAAGAACGCGGCAGAAATCGAGCATGCGCTGCTGTTTCAAATAATAGCAAAAACACAGCACGGTCTATTGTCATGAAATAATTGCAGAAACATAACGCATATCATATAAGATTTGTGTTTCCTTATAAATTGATAATATTTTAATTACTAAACTAATTTTAAACCAAGAGAAGAGAGAGAGAGAGAGAGAGAGAGAGAGAGAACAGACAAAGAAAGACAGAGAGAGAATTAATCGAATAATTTCTAAATTATATAGCTTTATTAATTGTAAATAAATCAATAAACATTTTTTAGATAAAACATAAAAAATTTTTCTAAATCAAACAAAATGAAAGAGAGTTCAAAATGCGATTTAATTTTGATTTTATATTATATATAAAACACGCGTATTTATTTAATAGTGAATTCGGCAACTCACATTACACCGTATTATAGTGCATATTAAAGATTTATACATGAAGTAGCTAAATGCAATAGCATAATATAATCATTTTGATGGTGAAATGATTAATTTGTATGTTCTGCTAAAGAACATAATATATATATATATATATTTCATGCGATAAGGTCCGAGTCCATTTTAGATTTGCATAGATTAGTTCCAGGTCTTTTTGTAACTTTGAGGTCGTACAATGAACATTTTTATATCCAGGACCCAGTGAGAAATGGGAGGTCGATTCGACGTCGATTCGATGTCGATGCATCTGGGACGCGTCGAGTCGAAATTGAGATCGACAAATGCATCATATCGATGTGTTATGAACTCGTGTAAAATAGATGTAGCATAACCGTGGTTGATTCCTGACATCTCTTTAGCTCTCTTTTGTGACACATCCTTTCTCATGAGAAGATTACACAAGACTTATTCCAACGACGTCGATTCGACGTCATTTCGATGTCGATATCGGCTCGAAGTGCATATGTTAACATAGTCGAAGCCCAGCTTCATATTATTATTCGCTTGCATATAAGTATCTAAAGTACTAATGTTTTTTTAGTCATATTTGATAAGATCTATATCAGTCAAGCTGGTAAGAATAAAGTATTTTATATGTTTAAATCAAATATATTGATTTCGTTTGCATTGCCCTTCTTTTACCCATACAGCATAGATCGAACATTTCAATTACATTGCAGCAATGTCACAATCTTGCAAATTGCAACGTAATATTGTAGAGATATTACAAAAACATGTCATTGTAATATTTCATGAGAAATGTTACTGCAACATTCCAAAAACATTATAAAAAAATAGTATTCAGTCGCTAGTTCGTTCGTTTACCGCTATGCGACGTGCGATGCGCTATATATCTCGTATTTAAGTTTTAGTCATGAGAATTATATAAAGCTTGCAAGAAACGGCTAATAAGATTAAAGATATATTTCAGTTTAATTTCTAATATAACCCCAACGCAGGAACTTCAGATATTAAATTGATTGTTTATAAATCGGACAGATAAATGTCCGACGAATGAACGAAAATCGTCCGTTCATTATCTACTTAAGATGTAGAGTTCAATATGCATATAAATATAAATAAAATTTTTAATTTTATAAAATGTAAGCTAATTTGATGGAAATATGAAAATTAAGATGAAAGGCAATCTGTATCTCGTATTATTATTAATATATTACGTTGTAATTTGCTTTCATTGCAATATTTCTGAGAGCGGACATTTTAATATTGCTGCAATGCTGCAACAACATTGCAGCAACATTTCGCAATGTACATGCAATATTCCATTGTTACATTGAAATATTTATGTAATGTTTTTGCAACCTTTTTGTGCTGTATATGGGTATATTTCACCTATCTGTAAGTTCACTTGTGGATTAGGATCGATCGCGATCGATTTTTGGCTTCTGCAATGTCGAATTGACGTCGAGGTTTATTTTCGTGCCCAGTGAGAAATGACAGGTCGGAAGGACGACTATTAGACGATTAAGTCGTTTATGGTTGAAATTAATATCCATTTAAACCATTTTTCAACTAATCGAAAATTTTGTTTCTACGATGGTCGAATACTAGTTGATATTTTTGTCGTTTTCGACTTCATCATAAAAATTATTTTTATATTAATTGAGCAATTGCGAATATTTCTATAAGATTTCTATTGTCTTTCAGTCAATTTTACATCGAAACAAAGCTGGAAGCGAGCAGAATCCTCAGCTTTTAGCCATTTATATAATTTATTAAAATAGTGTAGTTTATTCGCTTACCGCTATGCGGCGCATTATTCACTTTGTGTACCCGTATTCGAGTTCTTGTCATGAGCATATATAAAGCCTGCAAAATGCGGTTAATAACATATGTAATTATTTCTATCAGTTTAACTTCTAATACGATTCCCGTACAGGGGAATTCAGATATTGAACTGATTTTTGGAAAATCGGACAGATAAATGTCCGGTTTTCACTTATTCGGACAATTTCTGTCCGAATAAGTAAAGATATTTCGTTATTATCTACTTAAGATATAAAATAGAAATTTATCTGGCCCGATAGAAATCGACTTGACGTCGATTACGCAGTTCGAGTCGACAGGCGATCGACATGAGAGACAAAAAGAGGTCGATGTCTATTTCGATTCTATTTCTCACGTTTTATAAAGGTCTAATTTGAAGGACACAAAAATGTCTAATCGACCAAATTTTAGACGTCTATATCAACCGATCTCCTCGGTTTAAAAGTCGTTGATTCGACGTCTTTTCAACTGATCAACTGATAATTTCTTACTGGGTGGGTTCTGCTGGTTGAATTCGATGTGATTTCGACGTCGACGACAGATCGATATTTCGGTCACTGAGACGTCGAATCGACATAAAATTTCGATGTCTTTGTTCGACGTCCAATCGACGTCGAATCGACCTCCCATTTCTCACTGGGGATGTATTTTGAGGACCGACCTGGAAATGCCTAATACATATAATCAGATGCATTCCAGGACCTTTTATTACTTTTAGACCTGTATATAATCATTTTATATTATCTAATATTTACTGAATCTTTTTCTTGTGTAAATGTTATAATTGCTTAAGAAATATAATTAATTAGAAACTTCTTATTAGTGAATGGATATGATCGAAACGTAAATTTTAAGGCATAATCCATTGTTCTTATTTTTATTTTTTTCTTATCTTCTTATTTAATTCGATTTTATATTATATATACGCAACACACGTATTTATTTAATAGTGAATTCGGTCACTCGTATTACACCGTATTATAGTGCATATTAAAGGCTTATATGTATATGAAGTAGCTAAATGCAATAGCATATTATAACTATTTTGATAGTGAAATAATTAATTTGTATGTTCTGGTAATTTCAATTATTGTTCTGGTAAATAACATAATATATATATATATATATATATATATATATATATATATATTATGTTATTTACCAGAACATACAAATTAATTATTTCACCATCAAAATAGTTATATTATGCTATTGCATTTAGCTACTTCATATATAAGCCTTTAATATGCATTATAATACGGTGTAATACGAGTGACCGAATTCACTATTAAATAAATACGCGTGTTGCGTATATATAATATAAAATCAAATTAAATCGCATTTTGAACTCTTTTTCAATTTGTTTGATTTAGAAAATGCTTTTTATGTTTTGTCTAAAAAATATTTATTGATTTACTTATAATTAATAAAAAACTATATAATTTAGAAATTATTCGATTAATTCTCTCTGTTCTTCTCTGGCTGTTCTCTCTCTCTCTCTCTCCCCCCTCTCTCTCTTTTCTTAGTTTAAAATTAGTTTAATAATTAAAATTTCAATTTATATGGAATCACAAATCTTATATAATATGCGTTATGTTTCTGTAATTATTTCATGACAATAGACCATGCTGTGTTTTTGCTATTATTTGAGACAGCAGCGCGTGCTCGATTTCTACCGCGTTTCTGCCGTCACAAAATATGCTTATAGATAGACCTGATATCTAACTACATTTTGTCAACATGTCATGATGTCATGTCATATTTAGTTTTGGTTTGTTTCCTGTTTGCATATTGTGCCCATACACAATCCTCAAATTCTGTTCTTTATATGCCGGCCAGTTCTATTTAATTCTTAAAGTATTTTTTCTAGTACATCATGGTGACGGGCTTATTCGTTTTTTCCTGCATTTCTGTTCACATTAGCTACAACATCAGACTATGCTCGGCTGCTGCTGTAATTAAGGACTGAAAAGAATTTATATACTGTTATGCCTCGCGGTGCGAGTGCACGGAAATTCGGGATCGTTGCCGAATGAGGAGCTGGGGCCCCGGGATCGTCAGGGTCTCGGGGTTAAATAATTCACTTGTTGTTCACTTTTCAACTTTTTATTTTATTAAACTAGTTCACTCTTATTTGCTAGCGCGTATTTATTTGAATATACCCTTCCGCGCTAGGTTAAGTTAGATCGTTCGCGATTTGCTGCGCGTTAAACTTATAATCCCTAAAAACTTACCTTTTAAAAAAAAGGTAAAAAAAAAGGCGCCAAGTACACGCGCCATGTGAAAAAGTGTTACACAAAATACAGTGTTATTTTAAAATCAACTGAAAATAAAAACTTATGTCATGCTGTAAAATTAACCATGTGAAAAAATGTTACACAAAATACAGTGTTATTTTAAAATCAACTGAAAATAAAAACTTATGTCATGCTGTAAAATTAATATATCCTACAAAAGTAGTGATATCAAAAAATTGCGCCAACCGCAAATAAAAACTTATAAAAATATTTTGAGCAAAAAAGATTGTACAAAATAGAACTTTACTTGCCGATGCTGGAGCCGACATTACAACATTGAAACGTCACGGAGGATGGAAGTCTAATCAGGTCACCGAAAGTTATATAGAGGATTCAGTGAGCAACAAACGACGGATTTGTGAGAAAATTACCCAATTCGTTAATATAACACACTCCAATATTCCTGCTACTTCAACATCAATCCCGTCAACAGCAAAAATAATAAATAGCTCACAAAATTTCTGCAAGGTGAATATTAATGCACCGCAATCAAATAATGGAGATTCTGAGGTGGTTAATCAAAATTCTGAACCTTTACAAGCATCTTCAGTTACCAAAAACATTACGTTTAATATCAATAATTGTTCAAATCTCACATTTCATTTTGACGATAAATAAATAAAACACTATATAATACTATTTCTTATTTATATTTAATTTCAATAAATTATGTAATCTCAAATTGAACTTTTACGACAGGCATTACAAAAAATATTGTATGTGGCATGTGCGGAAAACAACGAATACATCGCGCGTGAAGTTGCCGCATGAGCCGAAGGCTTATGATGCATTCACACCAGTACGAGTATGAATGCATCATAAGCCTTCGGCTCATGCGGCAACTTCACGTGCGACGTAATTCGTTGTTTTCCACACTTGCCACATAAGATACTATTCCGGCTGTGTATTAACATCATATCTGTAATGACTAATAAGATATCCACGTTGTCGCCGTTTAAGATAGTAACCATTACTTATTTTATAATATTCAATATCTTCATTTTGCGGTTTTATCTTCGAGATATCGTACCACTGTGCAAATTCATAGAGAGACATATTTTCTAGTTCGTTTGGCCTATGTGGATAATGATTATCTATCAAAAATGGATAAAATATATCGGTAGATTCAGCATCAAGGGCTTCAATTTCTTTGCGGCTTTTTATTTTTCGATATCGTATCTGATTAACATCTAACCATCTAATAGTTGTATTTCGATCAGTTCCGTATAAAGGAATACCTAACAGTGTATCAGCAGCTTCGAGAGCTCCACATTCTCTATTATTCGTAAATCGCAAAGCAATATTCCAAAGATAACTCGCTAATGATTTGTTTTTATCTATTCTATTCTGACTGTTAAGAATAGAATCAGACAACTCACTTTTTCCAGCTTTATTCAAATATTTAGTAACGTACCAGGTAAGCAGCGATGATTTTTCACCAATAAATTGTATATCCAAATTACCTTCCCATGCAGTAAGAAGAACAGGATTATAATCATTTATATTAACTTCATTATCTGTTCGAGGAAAATCATAAAGTCTACTTTTATGTTTCAAGTGTTTTCTACCGGCTATCGAAGTTGCCACATCTCTCATATTCAAAGTTTCAGTAACAGGACGAGGAAATCCAAAACGACACCGACGAGTAACTTTACGTCCTACTTTTTTAGAGCGAAGACAATAATCGTTATGTATATGTCGTTGATGCATATTAACACGCCTGTACAATAATGGCGAAATATTTTGATCCGGCATTTTGCAGCTTATATGTTGTAAAATAAATTTGGAGACTTCTTCAATAGTAGATTCACCGAAAATCGGTGCATTTTTAATCCAAATTAATAGGTGAAAATGTTGTATACCTCTACCTTGGTATTCTCGTCGCCAGAAATAGTGCGTTACTTCTCCAATTGGATGATCTATGGAGTTAATAAAATCAAGTATTGCTCGAAATTTATTATCGAGAAACCTGGATGTTGATACAGGATCTCTAGCAACGAGTACGCTAACAGATAAGGAAGCGTCATGCCATCCATTTACTTCACGAATATATTCACCTAAATCTTCCCATAACCATTCACTCGGACTTAGTGTTAAAAACCATGTCGCAGGCCCATAATGCTGCGTCATACAATTTAAATCACTTCTCGGCTTACGCCAATATTGCTCCGTATTTCGAAGTGTCGGAAATATTGTACTCAGATTAGATTCCAACAATTCTTTCGACATTGCATCTAAATATTCTGCAGCTGTATAACGAACTCGCGGATTAGTTACATTCATTTTATGAAAAATTCCGCGACTTAATTGACGCATATTTGCATCGTTCAATAAATAAAATAAGTATTGTTGATTCAATCTGTATTGTGGATGTTTAGATGTTAAACGACATTTAATAAATTCATGATCAGAAAGTTTGACTTGTCTAGTCTCATGTTGTCCATTAATACCAAAAGGATATAAATCTGGAAAACACATTAAATCTAAATATTGTTCACGATTATCCAAAGGCAAGTCCTGAACTTTTAACATTTGGTATAAGGCTGTCGAAGTTTTATTTGCTTTCTTTTCATATAAGGGATAAATAGTATATTGTTCGTAATAATCATCATTTTTATCAGTAACTTGAGTTAATATTGCCTTTTGTTGACCCTCTAATATAACTTCTTTATCAATTTTTATCTCTTCTATCGGATCATTTAATAATTCAGCCTCTTCATCCAATGTCCCTTCGGCATTATTTTCTGTCTCTTCCATGTGGAATTCTGAATTTTTTAATTTTGCCAAACTTATATCATTTTGATTATTTGGCAATATAATATGAGAGTATAAAGCATTATTGTGCTTTAACCACGTTAAAGCGTCAAATACTTTTTTAACATCAACTATCTCTTCCCAAATAATCTTTGATTTTGTCGGAATACCTCTAACTAAAATATATATTTCGTGATTATGATTTATTAGGTCAGTATCATGACATAATTTATTGAATGTCTCCTGTAACGGAAGTGGCAAATGAAATGTTCTGCCTTTAACTTTTTGTACCATTTGCCTTTGAGGCAATTTTTTATTAATAACTGTTCTCATTTTGAGGACAGTTTGAAACGCTTTAGCTCTCTGTATAAAAATTGTTTCAAATGTGTTAAGAGATGATATTACTTCGAGCACATTATGTGTGAAGAGATTATTCAAGATGCAATATGCAGGCATTAGGCCTTTACGAAATTTCCCTGCACAATAATTACATATATATTCTGCATTAATTTTTTCTTGTCGTACGTGTGCCATTAAATCTCTCCAAATTCGAATGTCTATTTGTGCTTTAAGACTATTGACTTTAACTTTAGAAACATTTTTTTTATAACATAATTTCTCACAAGATACACAAATATGCCGTGGTGTGTCTGTTGAACGTTTAGTCAAAGCCTTAAACGCTTTATGATATTTAAAAATAATCTCATCATCGCTCAAAATTGTATCTGTCTGTTGATGTTTTTACATATCTGCTTTTTCTTCTGCAGCAGTTACCATTTCATTCAATGTGTTCAAATCAGCATCAGTTAATGCCTTATCCAGATTTTCCATCTTTCGATAAAAATTTGTAAGTTGATAAATTAAACGCTTAATAATTCTAACTTGTGGAAAATGAGGCAATAATAATTGAATTGGAAGAAACATTCCTTTGCAAAGTGTTAAATCAATATGGCAGCTGCGCGTATGTCCCAATTTCTCATTTGAAATTTTCATAGTACATTCATGAATACGTTGTATCAATTTTGGTACATTCTTTAAAGTACATGTATTTACGATTTCGAGGAACTTCTGATAACGGTCAATTAAAAATGGATTGTCAATTTTACATGAAGTATTGCACAACCACGATTTTCTTGCTTGTAATTGTTGTATTAACGGTAATATATTCACAACTTGTCCTTTCGTATTCACTCCCAAAGGTTTCGATGAAGTTACATTTTTTATTAATGGTAATATATTCAGAACTTCTTTCGTATTCAAAGGTTCCGATGAAGTAACATGATGATATGTAGAATCAATGAAATAATTTTTAGATGAGGCTGTATGTCTAGATTTGCCACATAACGCATCTAATTTGTCTTCAATTGTAGAACATTTTGCGACAAGGGTTAAGCTCACTTCTGCTTTCTTTTTAATCGAAGCTAATATTTTGTATATATTGCGAACATGACTGTTTCTAATATACATACACCAACGTACGATTTTTTCAGCTTCTAATCGTTTCTCAATATGGCCTTTAATACTGAGTTTTTCAATAATATTTTTTATAAATATTTCCGAAGAATTACGAAGTTTTATGGTGTTTTTCGACCAGAATTTTTCATACTTTTTAGTGATTTTTTTGGCAATATTGCAATTTTTTATTGCAGCTACAGATTTTTTGCTCATTTTCTGATAATATCGTTTGTTGTAAAGCCATTTGTCATTAGAATTTAATTTCTTTTGTCTATCTCGTTCACGCTGAATATTTAAATAATAACGTTTACGTTTTTGTGCACATTGTTTTTTGTTTTTTTGCTTGTATTGAATTCGTTTTTTAAGACGATTATTTTCCAAATTCTGTGCATATAGCTGCCGCTTTCTATCGCGATTATTTTCCAAATCCTGTGCATATAGCTGCCGGTTTTTAGCGCGACTATTTTCCAAATTCTGTGCATATTGCTGCCGCTTTCTAGCGCGATTATTTTCCAAATTCTGTGCATATCGCTGTCGTTTTCTAGCGCGATTGTTTTCCAAATCCTGTGCATATCGCTGCCGCTTTTTAGCGCGATTATTTTCCAAATCCTGTGCATATCGCTGCCGTTTTTTAGCGCGATTATTTTCTAAATTTTGATTCTCTTCTAAATATAAAATCTGCTCTTTTTTATCTTGATTTTCCAAATTATACTTAAATCTTTCCTTTTTGGTGTCTTCTAATTAAACATTAGTTTCATGTTAAAGACATTTATTTCCAGAATTTTTACTTATATTGTATATTTTATTTTTCTTGTCGTTTTGACTATTTTTAGAAGATTTATTAATTTGTTCAATATTAAGATTATTCAATGTGTCTGGACATTGTTTTGAAATGCATTCCGTTTGTAATTGACTATTACTCAAATCTTTTTTAGAATGAGCAATATCGAACGTTTCTCTTAATTTTAACTTTTGTTGCTGTGTCTCATATTGTTTCGTACATATACGAATAGCTTCAGCCTCTCTTGCTGTTATTACTGCTAGTGGAAACACTTTTTGAGGAATATGTTGCACATCTTGAGGAAAATGCTCAATTACATTTGTCTCAAAAATTTTTAGCAAATGCAAACGCATTAAACTGTGATTATACTTTACTTTTTCAGGTTTAATATTAAATAACAACGAAATCGCAAAGGCTATTGCAAAAACACCACAATCGTTACTATTTGGTTGACGTTGCACGGTAGGAAATTTGACAGGACGTTTCTCAAAATTGTATGTTGGAAATAATCTTGTCAAAAATTGTTTATAATGCTCATGTAATTTCTCGGAATTTAAAGAATCGTAAATAAATATATTTTTCATATCATAATAACTGCATACCCAATGTCCATCAAATGGACCCAAAGAACTATGCAATATTTGTATATGTTTTTTATCTACTGGCATAGGTTGAATCGTATCAAGACATTGCACTCGCCAGGTTTCGATAAGTCTATAATCTGAACAATTTTGTAAAAGGTAACCGAAATGTTCCATATGTGTCAGTTAACCATTCGCCTTGAATAATTATATTTTTTTCTCTAGGCATTAGGACTATTTGTTTGTGTCCACAGACATTTTGTATATATAAAACTTTATATAAACTTTTATATATATAGGCTTTATATAAACAACAGTTTTATATAGACTTTATATAGACTAGCTTTATTTACGTACGACAGCTTTTATTATAAACACACAGCTCTGTATCGGCGCACAGCAGCCTTGTATCGGCGCACAGCAGTCGTTGTTTACAGGCGCACAGCAGCCTTGTATCGGCGCACAGCAGCCTTATATCGGCGCACAGCAGCCGTTGTTTACAGGCGCACAGCAGCCTTGTATCGGCGCACAGCAGCCGTTGTTTACAGGCGCACAGCAGCCTTATATCGGCGCACAGCAGCCGTTGTTTACAGGCGCACAGCAGCCCTTTATCGGCGCACAGCAGCCGTGGTTTACAGACGCACAGCAGCCTTGTATTAAATAAAAAAAAGTAACTAAATTAAAATAAAATTTAATTTTAAAATTAGGTACTTACATTTATTTCAACCTTTTACCTCTATTTCCAACGAAACAACTGCTAAAACTCGGTCCAATAGTGTAACCCTGTAGTATAAGTATCAGTATTAAATAGAAAAAGCAACACAAACATGTGGCGCTGCTAGTTTCTCTACAAGAGTAAAGAACGTAAAGGTAATTAATTGCAGTTTTGTTATTTCCGTCTTAAAATATATTAAAATGTTTTCTCAATTTATTGCTCGTGATATATAATATAAAAATTATTGCTCGTTTTACTAAAAAAAATTTACTTGAACGAGTGGCGGTGCCAGCTTTTCTACAAGAACAAAGTACATTAACAATAGTCAAACGTTGAGCAATAAATTCAATATTGTATATCTTGAAAACAATAAATTATGGAAACATTTTAATTGAGATCGAAATAGTAACAGTAATTAATTGCGTTAATGTACTTTACTCTTGTGGGCAAGGTAGCATCGCCAAAAGTTTGGGTCAATTTTTTTAAGTCAAACATTAAGCAATAAATTCGATATTATATATCTTGAAAACAAAAAATTATGGAAACATTTTTAAATCAAAATCGTAACAGTAATTAAATGCGTTAATGTACTTTATTCTAGTAGGCAACAGCATCGCCACAAGTTTGGATCAATTTTTTTAAGTCAAACATTAAGCAATAAATTAGATATTATATATCTTGAAAACAATACATTATGGAAACATTTTGAGACCAAAATCAGAACAGTAATTTATTGCGTTAATATATTTTATTCTTGTAGGCAAGGTAACATAGCCACATGTTTGGGTCAAATTTTTAAGTCAAACTTTCAGCAATAAATTCGATATTATATATCTTGAAAACAATAAATTATGGAAACATTTTGAGATCAAAATCATGACAATAATTAAATGCGTTAATGTACTTTATTCTAGTAGGCAAGAACATCGCCACAGGTTTGGATCAATTTTTTTAAGTCAAACATTAAGCAATAAATTCGATATTATATATATTGAAAACAATGAATTGTGGAAACATTTTGAGACCAAAATCTTAACAGTAATTAAATGCGTTAATGTACTTTATTCTTGTAGGCAAGGTAGCATCGCCACACGTTTGGGTCAATTTCTTTAAGTCAAACATTAAACAATAAATTCAATATTATGTATCTTGAAAACAATAAACTGTGGAAACATTTTGAGACCAAAATTTTAACAGTAATTAAATGCGTTAATGTACTTTATTCTTGTGGGCAAGGTAGCATCGCCACAAATTTGAATCAATTTTTTTAAGTTAAACATTAAGCAATATATTCGATACTATACATATTGAAAACAATGAATTGTGGAAACATTTTGAGACCAAAATCTTAACAGTAATTAAATGCGTTAATGTACTTTATTCTTGTAAGCAAGGTTGCATCGCCACACGTTTGGGTCAATTTCTTTAAGTGAAACATTAAGCAATAAATTCTATATTATATATCTTGAAAACAATAAATTATGGAAACATTTTGAAACCAAATTCATAACAGTAATTAAATGCGTTAATGTACTTTATTCTAGTAGGCAAGAGCATCGCCACACGTTTGGGTCAATTTTTTTAAGTTAAACATTAAGCAATAAATTCAATATTATATATCTTGAAAACAATACATGTGGAAACATTTTGAGACCAAAATCAGAACAATAATTAAATGTGTTAATGTACTTTACTCTTGTGTGCAAGAAAGCATCGCCACACGTTTGGGTCAATTTTTTTAAGTTAAACATTAAGCAATAAATTTGATATTATATATCTTGAAAACAATAAATAATGGAAACATTTTGATACCAAAATCATAACAATAATTAAATGCGTTAATGTACTTTATTCTAGTAGGCGAGAGCATTGCCACAAGTTTGGATCAATTTTTTTATGTCAAACATTAAGCAATAAATTCGATATTATATATATTGAAAACAATGAATTGTGGAAACATTTTGAGACCAAATCTTAACAGTAATTAAATGCGTTAATGTACTTTATTCTTGTAGGCAAAGTAGCATCGCCACACGTTTGGGTCAATTTCTTTTAGTCAAACATTAAACATTAAATTCAATATTATGTATCTTGAAAACAATAAACTGTGGAAACATTTTGAGACCAAAATTTTAACAGTAATTAAATGCGTTAATGTACTTTATTCTTGTGGGCAAGGTAACATCGCGACAAATTTGGGTCAATTTTTTTAAGTTAAACATTAAGCAATATATTCGATACTATACATATTGAAAACAATGAATTGTGGAAACATTTTGAGACCAAAATCTTAACAGTAATTAAATGCGTTAATGTACTTTATTCTTGTAGGCAAGGTTGCATCGCCACACGTTTGGGTCAATTTCTTTAAGTCAAAAATTAAGCAATAAATTCAATATTATATATCTTGAAAACAATACATAGTGGAAACATTTTGAGACCAAAATCATAACAGTAATTAAATGCGTTAATGTACTTTATTCTAGTAGGCAAGAGCATCGCCACACGTTTGGGTCAATTTTTTTAAGTGAAACATTAAGCAACAAATTCGATATTATATATCTTGAAAACAATAAATTATGGAAACATTTTGAAACCAAAATCATAACAGTAATTAAATGCGTTAATGTACTTTATTCTTCTAGGCAAGAGCATCGCCACATGTTTGGGTCAATTTTTTTAAGTTAAACATTAAGCAATAAATTCAATATTATATATCTTAAAAACAATACATTGTGGAAACACTTCGAGACCAAAATCATGACAGTAATTAAATGCGTTAATGTACTTTATTCTTGTAGGCAAGAGCATTGCCACACGTTTGGAACAATTTTTTTAAGTCAAACATTAAGCAATAAATTCGATATTATATATCTTTAAAACAATAAATTATGGAAATATTTTGAGACCAAAATCATAACAGTAATTAAATGCGTTAATGTACTTTATTCTAGTAGGCAAGAGCATCGCCACACGTTTGGGTCAATTTTTTTAAATTAAACATTAAGCAATAAATTCAATATTATGTGTCTTGAAAACAATACATTGTGGAAACATTTTGAAACCAAAATCATAACAGTAATTAAATGCGTTAATGTACTTTATTCTTGTAGGCAAGGTTGCATCGCCACACGTTTGGGTCACTTTTTTTAAATTAAACATTAAACAATAAATTTGATATTATATATATTGAAAACAATAAATTGTGGAAACATTTTGAGACCAAAATCAGAACAATAATTAAATGTGTTAATGTACTTTACTCTTGTGTGCAAGAAAGCATCGCCACACGTTTAGGTCAAATTTTTTAAGCCACAATTTTAGCAATAAATTCGATATTATATATCTTGAAAACAATAAATTATGGAAACATTTTGAAATCAAAATCATAACAGTAATTAAATGCGTTACTGTACTTTATTCTTGTAGGCAAGTGCATTGCCACACGTTTGGCTCAATTTTTTTAAGTTAAACATTAAGCAATATATTCGATACTATATATCTTGAAAACAATAAATTATGGAAACATTTTGAGACCAAAATCATAACAGTAATTAAATGCGTTAATGTACTTTATTCTAGTAGGCAAGAGCATCGCCACACGTTTGGGTCAATTTTTTTAAGTTAAACATTAAGCAATATATTCGATATTATATATATTCAAAACAATGAATTATGGAAACATTTTGAGACCAAAATCATAACAGTAATTAAATGCGTTAATGTACTTTATTCTAGTAGGCAAGAGCATCGCCACACGTTTGGGTCAATTTTTTTAAGTTAAACATTAAGCAATAAATTCGATATTATATATATTGAAAACAATGAATTGTGGAAACATTTTGAGACCAAAATTTTAACAGTAATTAAATGCGTTAATGTACTTTATTCTTGTAGGCAAGGTAGCATCGCCACACGTTTGGGTCAATTTCTTTAAGTCTAACATTAACTAATAAATTCAATATTATGTATCTTGAAAACAATAAACTGTGGAAACATTTTGAGACCAAAATTTTAACAGTAATTAAATGCGTTAATGTACTTTATTCTTGTAGGCAAAGTAGCATAGCTACATATTTGGGTCGATTTTTTTAAGTCAAACTTTCAGTAATAAATTCGATATTACATATCTTGAAAACAATAAATTGTGGAAACATTTTCAGACCAAAATCTTAACGGTAATTAAATGCGTTAAGTACTATACTCTTGTGGGCAAGGTAGCATTGCCACACGTTTGAGTCAATTTCTTTAAGTCAAACATTAAACAATAAATTCAATATTATATATCTTGAAAACAATACATCGTGGAAACATTTTTAGACCAAAATCTGAACAGTAATTAAATGCGTTACTGTACCTTATTCTTGTAGGCATAGTAGGATAGCTACACATTTAGGTCGATTTTTTTAAGTCAAACTTTCAGCAATAAATTCGATATTACATATCTTGAAAACAATAAATTATGGAAACATTTTGAGACCAAAATCATAACAGTAATTAAATGCGTTAATGTACTTTATTTTTGTATGCAAGGTAGCATCGCCACACGTTTGGGTCAATTTTTTTAAGGCAAACATTAAGCAATAAATTCAATATTATATATCCTGAAAACAATACATTATGGAAACATTTTGAGATTAAAATCAGAACAGTAATTAATTGCGTTAATATATTTTATTCTTGTAGGCAAGGTAGCATAGCCACATGTTTGGGTCAATTTTTTTAAGTCAAACTTTCAGCAACTAATTCGATATTATATATCTTGAAAACAATAAATTATGGAAACATTTAGAGATCAAAATCATGACAGTAATTAATTGCGTTAATGTACTTTACTCTTTTGGGCAAGGTAGCATCGCTACAGTTTCGGATCACTTTTTTAAAGTCAAATATTAAGCAATAAATTCGATATTATATATTCAATATTATGTAAAAGAACAAGAACTGTGTAAAAATATATTATTTATTTTGTTTCAGTACACGTATACGCATAAGATTCAAAATTATTAATCTAATTTAAATAATGCAATAAATGTACTTATAAAGATTTGTGGTTATACACTTCTTTTGAATAGCACTTGTATATAGTTCAATTAAGTAATAACTTCACATTACTTTTTGTACATCACATTCAAATAGTATTTATTTATTGGAAATAAATCATTAGTGCATATGCTCTTACATGTGTAAGATAACTCATGTAATACATTCAACTTTACGAAATAACTTGATGCGTCGAGAAACAGTAAGAACTGTATGCAGGATACATTTGTGGAATATATTGTTTGTTTAGAGTTTGTTTAGTTCACACTTCTTTATCCTTGCTTCTAAAAGGCTAAACCTATTCTATATTCCATAAACAGAGCCTGCACAATATATTCCATATCCTACATACAGTCCTTACTGTTCCTTAACAGAAGTTATTTCGAAAAGCTGCATGCATTAAACGAGGTAAGGCACTGATGATTTATTTATAATAAATAAATACTATTTGAATGTAATAAAAAGTAATAGAAGTAATTACCTGGTTGAACGTACAGAAATGCTATCCAGAAGTGTATAACCAGAAGAAATGTGGAACACACTTCTTTATATAAGCAAACTCCCTGCAATATTAAAATTAGATTAATAATTTTGAACTCTGCATATTAATATAGATAATTAATAAATTTAAAGTGTTAAAACTGTTATTAAAAGAATATATCTCAAGAAGATATGAACATTCAAATAAGTTTTACTTTTCATTATTTTTATTTTCCCATATTATTTAATAATACAATTATATAAAGATAATTATATGTATTTATATATAATTATATATATTAATAATCTTTTTTTGCATAGCCATAATTATGGCTATGTAGAAGTTTATACAGGGTGTCCGATAATTATTGACACAGCCGAAGTGTGAAGGTAGATTGGCTCAATCTGAAAAGAAAAGTCCTGTATCATTTTGCTAAATTCGCAATAGTTATTGCGTTATTAATTAAAATATCTGAGCTAATGAGCGCGTGGGAAGCGGTAGGCCGGAATCGGTAGGCATGTAAGATGGCTTATTTGTTTACGTCTCTTAGCAATAAAAGCATCATCTGAGCGAGAGGTGGAGTCACGTAGCGAGCGGCGAGCGACGTCTGATATTTGTTGCTAAAAGATGCAAACAAATAAGTCATCTTACATGCCTACTGATTCCGGCCTACCGCTTTCCACGCGCTCATTAGCTCAGATATTTTAATTAATAACGCAATAACTATTGCGAAGTTAGCAAAATGGTACAGGACTTTTCTTTTCAGATTGAGCCAATCTACCTTCACACTTCGGCTGTGTCAATAATTATCGGACACCCTGTATATTTGTCTGCGTAGCCATAATTATGGTTAAAGTTTATATATTTGTCTGCGTAGCTATAATTATATATGTGAATAATCTTTTTCTACGTAGCCATAATTATGGCTATGTAGAAGTTTATATAATTGTCTGCGTAGCCATAATTATGGCTATGTAGAAGTTTATATATTTGTCTGCATAGCCATAATTATGGCTATGCAGAAGTTTATATATTTATATTTATTCTTCATATTTCGACCGAAATAATAATATCTAAATTCAAATATATAAATTTCTACGTAGCCATAATTATGGAAGTACAATAGTAGAATATTTATTTATTATAAATAAATCATTAGTACATATCATGCTCTTACATGTGTACGATAACTTGAGTAATACATGAAGCTTTACAAAATATGATCCGTTGAAACTTGATCTGTTGAGAAATAGCAATAATTGTATATAGGATATATTTCTGATATATATTGTCTGTTTAGATGCCAGTTTATTTAGTTCGCACTTCTTTATTCTGCTTATAGTCCTTGCATTTAAACTTGTTTCATCGTATTATTCCATAAACAAATCCTGCATGTATAATCTTTTGCTGCTTCTAAATAAACAATATATTCCATAAATATATTTTACATATAGTTCTTGCTGTTCCTTAATGGACCAAGTTGTTTCGTAAAGCTACACGCATTACATTATCTTGCACATGTAAGAATATACATGAGTTCCTGCACACGAAGAGCATACACACTGATGATTTATTTACAATTTAGATGTGATGTACAAAAAATAATGTAAAGTGATTATTACCTGATTGGACTATCCAGAAATGCTCTTCAAAAAACAAAATGTGTATAGCCACACTTTATGTCACTCTTTATAAGCACATTTCCCCTGCAATATTTAAATTAGATTAATAATTTTTAATCCTATTTGCATCCCGAGAAAAAATGATCAGATATAATCATATATGTTTATATAAAATTGACATTAGATATAATTAGATATAAAAAATGGCCCGATATAGTCGTATATAAATGTATATAATTATATATAACCATATATAATTATATATAACCATATATAATTATATATAACCACATATAATTATATAACCATATATAATTATATATAACCACATATAATTATATAACCATATATAATTATATATAATAATATTTATTGGATTAGATATAATCATATATGATTATATCTTTTCTTTATATACTGTTCTAAAAATATTTACACACGTTATTTTTCAACTCACGGTTAACTTTATTTGTTAAAATCAGTCTTATCGTAATTTACAGAGATCACTTGAAGGCCTTATTTTTTAAGTTATAAAATTACGACTTACTTTACGATATAAATACTAATATATACATATATATATATACTTAATTATAGTATTTGGTTTTATTTGTACAATCGAACACTATTAAATAATCTGAGACCAAAATATAAACTAGCTATAATTGCCATCAAAATTAAAGATTAAATCTTTTACGTTTAATTATGAAAGATTAATGCTCTATAAATAATTATTTGAACCTCTATTAGTTAGAAACTTTTACAATACTTATATATAAGTATTATAACCAATCATATGTGTTATATAATAATTCTAATCACAAAAAGAAACAAACTTTTACCTACAAAAATATTTGTTTAAAAAATGTAAACAAAAACTGATACATAAAAATAAAATTTTCGAAAAACTAATAAAACAATTCGTGTTACAAAATAGTTCCAAGCAAAAGAAAACCTGTTACACTTCTCGCCGAGCATTTGCCAAGTGTTGTCGTTTGATTTCACCAAGTCTTGTGGACATAGAAATTTTGATATCCCGGATTGATTGTTTAGGCCATCCTTTTTTTTTTGCGTGCGATCTGGCAAAATCTGTGTTAAAAATTATAATACCCATAGATTAAAAATGAAGTGGATGAAAAATAAAAATGTAGGATTCCAGTAAAAAAATAACATATAAGTATTTTAATTACCAATGATTGCATTCTTTCCCAATTCATCCAGACAAACGACGTTTTGGTTTTGGCGTTCTTTTCCCTGAGCACGTGCAGTTTGTCCAGTAAGTGTAGCGTTTAAAAGAACTTCATGTTTGAAGACTCCTTCCATAAGACGACGTGCAAGATGAGAAGCTCTACTTGATGCTCCAATTGAGTTATTGAGCGTTTTCAATTTGCAATATACTCCGTGTTTAAGTAATACCATCTAAAAAGTAAATATATAAATACATTATAAGGATAACAGTTTTATATATTATATTATATTATTAATTATATCATATTATAAATTTAAACTTACCGGGGCATCGGGCCAATTTTTCCCCAAAAGCTGACTGTCCTTTTGCGCATTTGGTACCATGCCATGTTCGTCTTCTAAATTTCCATTATCAATCTCATTTTCCTCTTTCTCATCTTCTTCTTGTTCGTCTTCGCCCTTGTCACTTTCTTTATTCCCAACGTCATTCAAAGAACTATCAGTATTAGAGCTATCTTTGACTTCCATCTCCGAATCACTCGTTTCTGTTGTACTAGACTCGTTTTTTTTTGTAAATTGATCTCGACACTGATTTTGTTAATTTTGGCGTACTTTGAGAATCTGTTTTTTGTAGCATCTTACTCTTCGGATTTTCTTCTTTTAATTTTAACATTACATTTTCTTTTGAAAAAGAGGCTAATTTCCCAGAAATTTGCTTGGCCATTTCATCGTTCGATACTTTTTTATTGATCTTGATTGATTTATTGAGGTTTCTTCTATTTTTGTTCTCAATGATCTTCTGGAGTAGATTTTGTGAAGCTTCATTTTCTGCTTGTTGATGTTCAGTTTGCTTATAAGATTCCTATGATAATGAAAAGAATTTAGAACTTGATAAATTAAAGCATATATATATATTAAAATGACATTTTCAACTATTTATGAATCATTATTTTATGAAATCAAGAAACAAAAATATTATTTTTTTTATCAAAATTTTGAAATTGATATTATTATTATTATTATTATTATCATTATTATTTAATATTGCAGTTATAAGAATAACGAAGAAACACAATTTATTGTAACAAAAAGAAACATTTTTTATTCTTATTTTGTCTCGAGATATTTGTAACTTTATTTAATAATAAAACTGTGATATGTTCAAAAGATACTAAGAATATAGGAATTGCCATATTAAAACTGAAGAAAATTTAAAATGTACTTATATAGAGAGATAAGTTTAAGGTTATTTCTTTTTGTTATTAAAAGTATACGAATTAATAACTCACACTTCGTCTGATTTTTTTAGTGTTTTCTTTCGATGCTGTATTCAATGATGATGGTGAGAAGTTTCTTTTTGGAATTGGTGTTCTTTTAGTGTGTACAGTTAAGTTGCTGGATTCTTTTGAAGCTGATTTCGTTGACGGTGTTTGTTTCAATTTTCTCAATTTTTTTAATCCGGTTTTTAGAATCTCGTTGTCATCTGAAACGATTATATATGCAGTTAAACAAATACAAACTTCTCGACAAAATAGAAAAACTATCGTATTATATATATATATGTATTGTGACCGTGATTATTTTCTGGGATAATTATAATTATAATTATTTAAAGGGTCGATGTTAATGACTACCGGCACACCTTCGGCGCGATATACGTAAACCGAACGGCAATTGAAACGAAGCAATTATACCATAAGCTGGGCGCCAGGCGCGAAAATTCGCGCCGTCGACAACGAACTTTACGAAAATCACGAATTTTGCATCAATCGGAAATCGCGACGGACAATACGCGGCTATTCAGTCAACGGAATTGGTAGAGGGGGTGGTCTTTGCGGTCGGGACGGGAGAGAATCGAGATAGGCATTAATAATTTACACAGAGATATTGATATGGAAGAATATAATATATAGTAAATTGTGTTTGAGAAAGTAATTATAAGATAACTGAGAATGACAGAGAGAATATTAGTGAAAAGATTTTGACAAAAAGAATTATGGAAGTGAAAATGTATAGAAACAGAATAATAGAAAAGAAATAATAATAATAGATACAATTCGTAATATTATGGCCAGCTGTTTGTCGGCCGAACGGCTCCTCGCGGTCGAGCGCAAGGATATCGAATTTCACGCGCGAGCCGAAAGTCAATTCTCCGACGGAGAGTTTTTCCGCGACTCGAGGCTTATCCGGGCCTCGGCAGCGAAGAAAATTCCTCCGTAGGCCGACAATTAACTTGCGCTCGCCCGCGTGTAATTATCAAATTCTCACAAAGTCAGACAAGAGAGAAAATTAGGCGCTTAGAGCAGCCGTATACGCCGCGACAATAATATTGGTCGATATATTCAATCAATATCGCGGTACGACTCGTATTACTGATCGGAATTATACGCGGAATTAACTGCCTTTACGATAGCGACGAACGTTTCACTCTAATAACACAATAAATAACAATATTCCGAATTTACACTATAATCCGGAAGCGACTAAATAAGATATTAACTTTTACGCGACACATATAATTCCGTTACTACACAATACGAAACGAACATACGATTTTACAGACGCGTAATATACAAGGCGGTTACGTGTACGAGCTCAATAATATCAAAGATCACACACGATAGCGAGAAAGAACAATTAAGTAATTAACAAGACGCAAAAATATTGACTGTCGGCGGCAAATGATCTCAGGAGAGAGAGTACTCACGCGGATCCGTCGGCTCGGATGAGTCGTTTCGCCGATCTACTGCGCAATAAATCGAAATAACTAAAATCGTGTAAAATAACGATACAAAACCTTACTCACGACAGCGATGACTACTGGGCGCGACTAATCCGAACCTTACTCGAAATTTTGGCAGCTTTACATGTAGTCGACGTCAATCTCACCGGCAGGAACTCTCGAAATCTCCTTCTTATTTCCGCAAGAAAAGGGCCTCCGCTCTACTCGCTCGCTCGCCGGACAGTGACAAACGGAAGGCCCGCAGGAGACTCGCCGGTACATTAATATGTAATAGGGCCACGTGTGTCGCTTCCGAATTACGCAGGGCCGTGGCGCGGCCTTGCGGGTCCTTGTGGCCTTCGCGCTTCTAATCTCCGGCCCCCGTCTTCCTTTGCTCGCTTCTTATTAATTTCCGGCCTCGGAACGCACTCATTGCGGCAGCGTAGGGTTGCATCCGGCCCTCCTTATTCTTTATTAGCGGATGTGTCGGCGATCGATTTCCTCTTCGATCGCTTTGTCTCGCCAAGAAATTCGGGCCCGCGCTTCGGATACAGTGCCGTAGCTCCTCCTCGGGGCTCTCGCGCTCCTTGCGCTTGAGTGGCCTTTCCCCGTGATTGCTTCCTTCGTGCCTGCGAAGCGTAATTATTAAACCCAAAGGGCGGCAGCTTCGATTCTTTGGTTAATTACAGTAATTCGGATTATGATTTGATTATTCTTACCGGGCGTGCTCCCCTTTTACGGTGCCGGCCTCCCTGCGTCCTCGACGTTAACTTTGCCCCTCTGGTCGTTCGCCGGATGAGATCCCGTCGACCGCATGAATGCTACCGTCCTTACGCTAATTCTTCACCAAATGTGAAACGCTAATAAAAAATACCCGATAACCGCGGGATCGCGTCCGATCCCGCGCTCAGACCGCGCTCTCTCTCCCTAAATCGAGAGAGCGGAGGCCCGCGCGACCGATCCCGGCCGGGCTTACCAGCCCTTGTGACGGACGTACAAAATGTCACGTCACAACTCCCCCTTCCCAGAGGAGGACCGAGGAGGTCTTTATTAACGACAGACGTCGTTAGCCACCAAGATGCGAGCATATCGATCCTTCTATAATCAGTCAACTTGCATTAGTGTAATTTTTTACTTACTTTTCTTGATAACGACGATGGCCTACTCTCTCCGGAAGTTTGCCGCGGCATTTCTTATCGTAAACTTAAACAATAACATGCAACATGCAGACAAATTTGCAGTAACGCTTAGGATCTCTTCACCTCCTCGGTTCGGGAGAGGAGTAGGTGAAATGAAAGAGTACGCATGATTAAATGGGGTCCTCAATCCTCTTTATTCGCGGTATCATAAGCGTCCATGGGATGGCGGGAGAGGTCCCTCAACGACAACGGTCTAGGGGAATTCCAGCTCCCTATTCCCAAGATGGCCCTGTTCGGGGCGATATGGTCCTAAGTTTCGCCACTCCGTGCCACACGCTGGACAGGTCCTCATGGTCTCGCCCCGGCGACCGCATCCGTAACAGTAAGGACTGTCACGCGGGCGCGGGCAGTTGGAATACCTATGGTCGGTGGCGCGACAGTTCCAGCACACCGTGGCACCTCGCGTCGGCACCACCGACCGAGAGGATCGACGACCGACCTGTCTTTCCGCTGACTCGGTTCCGTCCTTTCTTGTCGGTGAACGGCGGTGTTGGCTCCGCTCCCTGGAGTCCTCTCGAGTTGGCCGCTGAGTGGTCGATCGACTCCGTCTCTCCGATGTTTGTTGGCGTTCTCCTCCGGGCTTGGGGCGTCCTGGGGATGCCCCGCGCGGCTGCCTGTCACTCGGCGGTGGGGTTACTGATGGTGATGGTCCCCCCAGCCGGACGGGCATCAATTCGTCTATGCTAATCGGCCGCAATCCTCGTCCGCGACCTCGGGACGATCCCGTCCCCCCCAGTACTCCGGTCTGTCTAACCACCAGATCCTGAGCGGTCGTAATCATTTCGACCTGTGTCCCTACCGTACTTTGGGCCAGGGGGGGAGTTTGTGCCTCCCTTGTGTAGCAATCCGGGGGAGAGGTCTGCGCCCCCGATGTTCTTTGCGTTGGAGGCAGGGTCTGCATTCCCATGTCCCTCAACTCGCCCTTGGGTGTTTGGGTAGTGGCTTCGGAGGTCTCCGTGAAATTTTGACCGAAGACCTCATATAGAGCCTGGTCCACCGACCAGGTCTTCTCGGTCTGTATGCTGCGTTCTCTAGTGGGGGGAAACTCGCGTACTTGAGCTCCCTCCGTGGTAAATTGTTGTTGTCGGCGGCGCTCGATCAAGTCCCCCAGCTCAGTCCAGAACGAGGGATATTGTCGGCTGACGTCGTCGAACAGACCAGCATATCGGCTCCGGAAGAGCCGCCAGTGGTTGGCCATGACTCTCGCGCGGCCTCGTCAGCGATATTTTCTGATTTCGCTCTCTTTTTCACCGACAGCGATCTAAAAGCGTGGAGGGTGATAGGGCTTGAGATCCTTCACATGCATTTTACCAGCGAAATTGTCATGCAAATCAGTGAGCTCGTACACGACAGTAGAGAGAATTTTACTTATTCGGAAAGGTCCATGGAATTTCGGCGCCAGTTTAGCAGCGATATTTTGTGCCGCAGAGGACAGCACGTGCTGCCTCTTTAACACTAGATCGCCGACCCGAAATACGATATCTCTCCGTCGTAAGTTATAATACGACGACTGCTTCTGATATGCCTGCTCGAGGTTTTCGGACACCCACTCATGTAAAGATTGTAAATTCCTCATGCGTTCGGACCACTCGGCCGGATCTCTAGGTTCGATCGCGGCAGCTTCTTCGCATCGCGCACGCAATGGGTTCGAAGGGTTTAACTCCCTACCTAGATTTAAAAGCGCCGGAGAGGTACCGATCGAGGAGTGATGAGCGGTATTATACGCAAAACGAAAATCCCTTAAATGCTCATCCCACTCTCGATGGTCTCTCTCCAAGAAGGCAACGATCATTGTCTTTAAAACCCGATTAACCCGCTCCACGGGATTTGCCTGCGGATGGTACGGGGGAACGGTAGTGTGGCTAATCCCGTGTTCGGTAGCGAACGACTGCACCGTCTTATTGACGAATTCGGTCCCATTATCTGTTAGCAGGAATCGCGGTGCTCCCCATCGCGACACTACCTCTTCTAGAGCCTCGCAGATCTTTTTGCCGTTGGCGGCTCGTAACGCGAAACATTCAATCCATTTTGTGAATAGATCTTGTACTACTAAAATATACGCGAAACCCGATTTACTTTTGGGGAACGGACCCATGATATCGGTAGCGATCACGGTCCACGGTCCCTCTACTACCCGATGACCCATAAGACCGGCAGGTCCGGCCTGCTCTACCTTTGTACGCTGACAAGTGTCGCACCGCTTAACGTGATCCGCGGTGTCTCGAAACATATTCGGCCAATAATATCGAACCGCTAGTTTTTGAAACGTTTTCTCGACTCCGAGATGTCCGGCCTGTGGTTCGTTATGCGCCTCTCTCAGAGCTTCTTCCCTCAATTCTCTTGGCAACACTAATTTCCACCGATCTAGATCTTCGACAATTTCCGATATGATCGCTTTTGGTCTACAGAAGTATAATTGTCCGTCCACTACTCTCCAGTCAGTGAATCGCCTAACCCTACTTTCTACATCCGCGACCCGTTTCCTATACCACGCGTCCGTTGTATTCGCGATAACTTCGGCTTCTACGACAGCGATCAAGGGAACCTCGGTATCACCTTCAAACATACGCGATAAGGCGTCTGGCACGTGATGTAACGCGCCCTTTCTATGGATTATTTCATAATCATACTCCAGTAACTCTAATGCCCATCTCGCGAGCCGGCCCGTTGGGTTGCGCAAGTTATGCAGCCATCGTAAGCTGCTATGATCAGTTATCACGGTGAATCTATAACCTTCCAAATATGGTCTAAACTTCTTTATAGCCCAGACTACCGCCAGGCACTCCTGTTCCGTAACCGAGTACTTTTTCTCTGGGTCGGACAAGGCTCTACTCGCGAAAGCTACTACGTGTTCCACCTCGTTTACGCTCTGTGTAAGCACGGCTCCTATACCGACAGAACTCGCGTCAGTTTGTAAAATAAACGGAACGTTGAAATCCGGACACGACAGCGTAGGCGCGGCAACGAGATGCGAGCGAATCTGTTCGAAAGCGTTTTCCTAATCATTCGACCATTCCCATCGTTGATTCTTTTTCAATAATCGCGTTAAAAGTTCGCTGAGCGTCGCGAACTGCGGAATGAATCGACGGTACCAGGAGGACATACCTAGGAAGCGACGTAATTGTTTGATGTTTCGTGGGGCCGGATATTCCAAAATTGGACGCGCCTTTTCAGGATCTACCGTTAACCCTTCCCTTTGGACTATAAACCCGAGATATCGGACCTGAGAACGACAGAACTCGCACTTATCGGGATTGATCGTTAATCCGGCATCGAAAATTTTTCTCAATACGCGATCTAGCCATACCAGGTGTTCGTCAAAAGTAGGCGTGACAATAACAATATCGTCAAGATACGCGAAAGCGTGTGGTTCCATCTCGGGCCCGATCAATTTGTCTAATAGTCGTTGGAATGTCGCGGGTGCCCCCGTTAGCCCGTAGGGCATTCTCGTAAAGTGATACAAGCCTTTCCCGGGTACGCTAAAGGCAGTAATCTCGCGGCTTTCTTTGGCCAGAGGTATTTGAAAGTACGCCTGGCTCAAGTCAATCGTAGAGATATACCTGGCTGATCTTAACTTGTCCAGTATGCCGTTCATATTCGGCAGCGGATACGCGTCTTTCTTTGAAACCCCATTTACTTTACGAAAGTCCAAACAAAAACGATATTTCCCGTTCGGCTTTTTAACCATTACGATCGGGTTGGACCACTCGCTAAACGAAGGCTCGATAATTCCGGCTTTTAGCATTTTGTCTACTTCTTCGCGTATGGCCTCCTGTACCTTCGGTGACACAAGATAACACCTTTGCTTAATCGGTCTGTTTTGCCCTACGTCGATTAGGTGTTCCGTCAGCGAAGTGGTACCGGGGTTTTCGACAGCTTCCGGTAGGCGATCTTTCAAAAATCTTTCTAATGTATTTGTTTCGGACGGCGTTAATTCAGAGAGTCCACAGCAAGTTATCGGAGTTTCGCACGCCGACGGCAACGCATATCTTATCGAGGGATCGTTCGCGAAATGCCATTCCGCGGCAGCGAAATCTAAAGCGATACCGAACGCACACAAGAAATCCATCCCCACTATACACGAGACCGCTAAACTCGGTAATAAACACGCGGATATAGTATGGCTGCGATCCATCAACGTAAGCGATATCTCGATTTCCTCACGCACCTCCGCTAGTTGTCCGTTCGCGGTGCGGATCTGTGTAATACGATTGCGGCAGGTCGGTAATTCTAATTGTCGGACGATCTTTATTCCGTCGGCACCGAGTATCGTACGATTTGATCCGGAATCGACCAACGCGCGCAAAGGTTTCCCCTGTATATAGATTTTAAAATATCGTAAGGGGGGTAGCTCCAAGAAATCTAGATCTGTCGTAGTCGACGAAAGACTCGGTATTATCTGTACGTCCTTCGCTGTGCGGGCTTCTCTCTCTTTTGTCGGAGTCGCTGGAACCCGCTCTACCGACTCCCTTACTCGTTTCCCGAGCATGCCGGACATGTTTTTACCGTTACGTTCGCTTTTCCGCACCGATAACAATACGTTCTCCGTGATTCTGAGCATTCGCGCGCTATATGACCGGTCTTCTCGCAGTTCCAACATTTAACGCTCCGGTTGGATGCGGGCGCATTGGTTGTCGCGGAAGAGGCAGCGACCGGCGTGGCTTGCGCGGGCGCGGTAGCGACTGGGTTTGCCCGATTTTCACTTGTGCCCTTTCTCGCTCGTTTACCGTTCCCCTTCGTGTTTGGTTGTTTGGTGGTCGCGATTCCGGCAGCAGCGACGGTTGGCGCCGGTTTATTGCCCTTACGCGAGGATCTATACGCGAGATCGGGGAAAATCGATTGTTCGGGTGGTGGCGGCGCGCGATATCGACTTACAGCGTCATAGCTCTGTTCCACCTTCGTGGCTAAACTCTCTAATGACGCAAAATCGTATACGTCCCGGCGATGGACAGAAATTTGTAATCGCGGCAGCATATTACGGTGAGCGTGATTTAATTGCTCTTCCAGACTCCACGGAGGGCTTAAACGCTCAAACAAGGCGCGGATACACGTTAAAAAATCCGCGACGGACTCGCGTTCCCCCTGCGTACGTCGCATTATTTCATCCCGTAGCGCAAATTGAAAATCCGGGCTACCAAATCGTGAGCGCCAAGCGGACTCAAAATCTCGCCACGTTCGCCACCGACCGCGCTCATTACGATACCAGTAGAGCGCGATACCCGATAAAAAGAACGGAATGCATTTAAAAATCTCTTCATCTTCCACGGCAACGAGCGCGCGACCCTCTTCAATTCGTGTCAAAAATGCTTCCGCGTCACTTCCGCGGGCGCCCGAAAATTTTAAATTCCATCGGCGCATCAACTGATATACGTCAACCGCGGAGGAGTTATTACGAGACGCGACACGATTTTCCCGATTGCGATGTGGTAACTCTAATCGTGGGGGTCGTACGTGCAACCGGGTGCGCTCCGTGCTCGCTCCCTCGTTCGATACGGTAATCAGCCCTTCGCGGCTATCGGGCCGCGCCGGAGCCTCCTCTGTGGGATCGTCCGTATCGTGTGGGCCCATATTCGTGGGTGTACGCGGCGGTTCCCACCCCAATTGCGCGCATCGCTCGAATTTAATTAATCGCGATCGCAACACGGGCATGGTCCCGTCGGTACTCTGCCCGCGATTCCCTAATTCCTCGCGTAATCGTTCTAACGGCAACGTATATATCCATTCGATTTTGGTATCCTCCTCCGAACTCATTTTGTTTATTATTATTCCCTTAAACGCGCGAGATAACCGTTACTTAATGATAGCGAGAGAAATACCGAAAATAAATATATTAAAAGCGAGATCTATTCTCCGAATTGCTGTGAACTCCCGAAAACGCAAATATTTAATCGAATTATTATTGAGCGGTACGCGAGAGAAGTCTCTGAGATCGGCGAACAATAGGTCTATTATCTACACGCAAACACACGTGTCAAACAATCGTACGCAAAAACACGCGTAAATACGGCAGCGGTCAACGCGATCCTCGAGCAGCCAAAT
This sequence comes from Lasius platythorax, assembly GCA_963971435.1. Lineage (NCBI taxonomy): Eukaryota > Metazoa > Arthropoda > Insecta > Hymenoptera > Formicidae > Lasius > Lasius platythorax. Next base: position 833,093 of record OZ020544.1, on the reverse strand, counting down.
TCCGAAACATGATACGTCGGAGAAATTCTTATTCTCGATATTAACCGAGATCACCGAAAAAGCGCACGAAATTCCACAGACTCTCTTACCGATCATTCGTTTAATAATTCACCGCAAAATTCAGCTCACACAATATAAAAGCAGTATAATATTAGATAGCACACAATATAAATACCATAGAAATATAATATCCATATAACATCCTGCAAGAAATGGGTTAGTGCACACCATATAAAAGCAGAAAATATTAATAAGCGGCCTTCAATAATCATTCGTCCTTTAATACTATAGCTGTTAGTCTCAACAAGAAAGAAAACAATTTACTGGTTAAAAGAAAAATTCACAAGAAATCATTATTCAAACCATCTTTCTTTAGTTTAATTAATGGTTATTTAAATACTTCAACTATGCCTCGTTCGTACTTCTTATTTCAATTTAATCCAAAATCTTCTACTAGTTAATCCACTGTAATCTAACGAGGCAACGACATTTTAAAAATTTTATTGTAAAGAGGAAATAGAGTAAGATAACAAATGTATTTGATTATCATCGCAATCTTAATTATCTTTGAAAAATCAAGAAAATTATAATATTCATACTTATTCGTACTTAAATCTTTAGGACGCAGGCCGTAATTACAAACAACAAAGCGTAAATATCAATAGCAGCAATATTCAGATCATCAAGATAATATCAAGCACAAGAATAATATACATCACATAAAATAATTATACACAAGCAATAATATTCAGCAGTAAACAAAATTTTCAATATCAGTCATAAATATTCAAAATTTGATCGAATATAATTTCGTACTTGCCAATCTCGATTTCTCAAAATTCCCGTTTATCGTGGGCCCCACGTTGGGCGCCAATTTGTGACCGTGATTATTTTCTGGGATAATTATAATTATAATTATTTAAAGGGTCGATGTTAATGACTACCGGCACACCTTCGGCGCGATATACGTAAACCGAACGGCAATTGAAACAAAGCAATTATACCATAAGCTGGGCGCCAGGCGCGAAAATTCGCGCCGTCGAAAACGAACTTTACGAAAATCACGAATTTTGCATCAAACGGATATCGCGACGGACAATACGCGGCTATTCAGTCAACGGAATTGGTAGAGAGGGTGGTCTTTGCGGTCGGGACGGGAGAGAATCGAGATAGGCATTAATAATTTACACAGAGATATTGATATGGAAGAATATAATATATAGTAAATTGTGTTTGAGAAAGTAATTATAAGATAACTGAGAATGACAGAGAGAATATTAGTGAAAAGATTTTGACAAAAAGAATTATGGAAGTGAAAATGTATAGAAACAGAATAATAGAAAAGAAATAATAATAATAGATACAATTCGTAATATTATGGCCAGCTGTTTGTCGGCCGAACGGCTCCTCGCGGTCGAGCGCAAGGATATCGAATTTCACGCGCGAGCCGAAAGTCAATTCTCCGGCGGAGAGTTTTTCCGCGACTCGAGGCTTATCCGGGCCTCGGCAGCGAAGAAAATTCCTCCGTAGGCCGACAATTAACTTGCGCTCGCCCGCGTGTAATTATCAAATTCTCACAAAGTCAGACAAGAGAGAAAATTAGGCGCTTAGAGCAGCCGTATACGCCGCGACAATAATATTGGTCGATATATTCAATCAATATCGCGGTACGACTCGTATTACTGATCGGAATTATACGCGGAATTAACTGCCTTTACGATAGCGACGAACGTTTCACTCTAATAACACAATAAATAACAATATTCCGAATTTACACTATAATCCGGAAGCGACTAAATAAGATATTAACTTTTACGCGACACATATAATTCCGTTACTACACAATACGAAACGAACATACGATTTTACAGACGCGTAATATACAAGGCGGTTACGTGTACGAGCTCAATAATATCAAAGATCACACACGATAGCGAGAAAGAACAATTAAGTAATTAACAAGACGCAAAAATATTGACTGTCGGCGGCAAATGATCTCAGGAGAGAGAGTACTCACGCGGATCCGTCGGCTCGGATGAGTCGTTTCGCCGATCTACTGCGCAATAAATCGAAATAACTAAAATCGTGTAAAATAACGATACAAAACCTTACTCACGACAGCGATGACTACTGGGCGCGACTAATCCGAACCTTACTCGAAATTTTGGCAGCTTCACAAGTAGTCGACGTCAGTCTCACCGGTATGGACTCTCGAAACTTCCTTATAATAGCTTCTCGGTAAAAGGCCTCCGCTCAATTCGCTAGTCCGCCGAACAGTGACGAACGGAAGGCCCGCAGGAGACACGCCGGCACATTAATATGTAATAAGGCCACGTGTGGCGCTCCCGAATTACGCAGGGCCGTGGCGCGGCCTTGCGGGTCCTTGTGGCCTTCGCGCTTCTAATCTCCGGCCCCCGTCTTCCTTTGCTCGCTTCTTATTAATTTCCGGCCTCGGAACGCACTCATTGCGGCAGCGTAGGGTTGCATCCGGCCCTCCTTATTCTTTATTAGCGGATGTGTCGGCGATCGATTTCCTCTTCGATCGCTTTGTCTCGCCAAGAAATTCGGGCCCGCGCTTCGAATACAGTGCCGTAGCTCCTCCTCGGGGCTCTCGCGCTCCTTGCGCTTGAGTGGCCTTTCCCCGTGATTGCTTCCTTCGTGCCTGCGAAGCGTAATTATTAAACCCAAAGGGCGGCAGCTTCGATTCTTTGGTTAATTACAGTAATTCGGATTATGATTTGATTATTCTTACCGGGCGTGCTCCCCTTTTACGGTGCCGGCCTCCCTGCGTCCTCGACGTTAACTTTGCCTCTCTGGTCGTTCGCCGGATGAGATCCCGTCGACCGCATGAATGCTACCGTCCTTACGCTAATTCTTCACCAAATGTGAAACGCTAATAAAAAATACCCGATAACCGCGGGATCGCGTCCGATCCCGCGCTCAGACCGCGCTCTCTCTCCCTAAATCGAGAGAGCGGAGGCCCGCGCGATCGATCCCGGCCGGGCTTACCAGCCCTTGTGACGGTCGTACAAAATGTCACGTCACAGTATATGTTATTTTTTTCAAATGCAGTTTTCTTTTCAAATAAATAATATGTGTGTGTAAAAGTTCTTGTTAATATTCTTTAATAAAATTCAAAATCAGGCTTTGATAAGGTGCATGATCAGGGTGTAATAAGGCCTTTAACAGGTTATCCCTAATATAAAGTCAGGTTCTGAGAGAATCCTGATAAGGACCATATCAGGCATGTAACGTAATTACTGCTAAGGATCTGATAAGGCACCCTGATAAGGACCTGGATCGTTCGACCTTGTCAGGTTCCTAACGGAAAATTGCGTTACATTTTTGATATGGCCCCTAACAGGATTCCCTATCAGGACCTGATTTTAATTAAAAATAACTTGTTAAGGGCCTTATTACAACCTGATTCAATTTCTGCTCGGGCATTAGCACAACGAACTATTTTCGACTGGATCCTGTCAGGACCAGTCAGGACCGAAGAAGAGAGGAAAGACACCATGGCTCAGTGCACAGTCGGCTCGCCCCTTTCTACTTTCGTCAGGAGGTTCTGGGAGCAGGAGGAACTGCCCCTACCCCCCTCATCTCTTACCAAGGAGGATCAAGAATGAAGAGATGTTCCTCAGCTCGCATACCCGCACTTCCGACGGTTGTTACGTGTCGTTCGACTTCCGATAGCCTCGACGTTGCCCGACCTATCTGAAACACGAGAAGCGGCTGTTCAATCTCTTCTACGTACTGAGAAACGTTTTCAAAGGAACGACCAATTCAAAGATCTGTACGAAGACTTCATGAATACATATGAAAAGCTCAATCATCTCTATGTCTCAGATAAGCGCAAATTGTTATATATCTAAAAGGGCTATCTTCCCCATCACGGAGTACTGCGAGAAGCCAGCTCTTCGACGCGTCTCAGAGTGGTATTCAACGGCTCGTGGAGCATCCCCTCAGGAACTTCCCTTAACCGACATCTGTCAATCGGCCCGAACTTGCTGCCAGCCTTGACCGACATCCTTCTGCGTTGGCGCTGGCACCGCTACGTCATAGCCACGGACGTAGAAAAAATGTATAGGCAGATCCTCGTACATGAAGACGACCGTGACCTACAGAGAATAGTCTGGACGTCTAACAGGACTGGAGAGATCACGGAGTACCGTCTTAATACGGTTACTTATGAGTGGCTTGCGCTCCATTTCTGGCAATACGCACCATGCACCAACTTGCGAAGGACGAACACCATAGATTTCTGGACGGAGCATCCGTGCTACTCCAGGACGTTTACATGGATGACATCCTCTCTGGGGCGGATACCAAGGATGAGGCCCTGAAAAAACAGGATCAGTTGATAAAACTGTGTAAGGCGGGCGACTTCTCCTTAAAGAAATGGGCCGCGAATTCTCCCGAACTTCTAGAGACTATAGCTGAAGAAGATCGGATGCAGACCACATCCCGCGTCTGGTCATCGCAGGAATCTACCCACTCCACACTGTGACTGTTATAGTACCCTGAAAAGGATTATTTCTCGTTCGCCTCCAAAACTCCACAGGAAAGCGCGGTTACGAAACGGTAAATCCTATCCTAGACCGCTCAATTGTTCGACCCGCTGGAATGGCTGGCACCTACCATCATATACGCTAAGATTGCCATCCAATCGACACGGCTGCTGGGGCTCGACTGGGACGACCCCCTACCGGAACACGAGGCTACACTGTGGCGCCAGTTCCAAGCGGAACTATCCCTGCTCGCTGCCATTAAGATCCCTCGAGCCTTAGCCAAGGGAAGCACGAGCAGCCGCAGGACCTTGCACGGCTTCGCGGACGCTTCCAAGCGCGCGTATGCTGCAGTCATTGACCTGAAATTGGAAGAAGAGGATCAAGATCCAGTTGTAACCTTGATAGCAGCAAAGAGAAAAGTAGCGCCAGTTAAACAAGTTACTCTGCCACAACTAGAGCTGTGCGCTGCCATGCTCCTCGGTCGACTTTTGAGTCACTCCGTGAAGGTCCTCAACCTGCATGAGTTGCCAGCCTACCTGTGGACAGACTCCATGGTGACCTTGGGTTGGATTCAAGGACATCCCTCAAGGTGGAAAACGTATGTAGCTAACAGAGTTGCCGAAATCCAGCGATTAGTCCCGGAAGCGCGATGGAATCACCTCTCGGGGAGTTGCAACCCTGTCGATTGCGCATCGAGAGGACAACTTCCAAGAGCCTTAATAGATCACGCGTTGTGGTGGACGGGGTCGCCCTTTCTGCGCGAGTCAAACTCACTGGCGATGCCCCTCGCAGAATGCGGAGACGAGCAGCGAGTATGCGCGATGACTGCGACGACGTCAGCTACACCGGAGGAGCACCCTTTGTCAACAAAATTCTCTAGCTTGCATAAATTGCTCCGAGTAACTGCCTGGTGTCGACGGTGGCTACCCGGGAGATGCCACAGGGAAGCAGCCGGAACACCAAACCCAGGAAGAAACCGCTGCCGTCCATTGACCGCCACGGAGTTGAACGAGGCGGAAAAGTTCTGGATCCACTGGAACCAAAAGACTTACTTTAAGAAAGAGCTTAGTTTAATTTCAGCTGGATCTCGACTTCCTAGCAAAAGCTCACTTACCAGCCTCAACCCAAGCCTGGACCAGGAGGGCCTTTTGAGAGTCGGCAGCCGCATCAAACACGCCCCACTCCTGTTCGATGAGAAGCATCCAATGATCCTTCCACCGCAATCAAGTTTCACCAAACTGGTCATCGACGCCTGCCACAGGAAGTCACTACATGAGGGTATTCAGTTGACAATGAGTCTGGTGCGACAGAGATTCTGGATCCCACGCGGTAGAAGCCTAACCAAACAGTGCATCCATCGCTGCATTACGTGCGTACGATAGCAGGCGGCTCCCTCGGCGCAGCGGATGGCGGATCTCCCACGTACTCGGGTCACTCCGGCAAGGCCATTCCAATATGCCGGTGTCGATTATGCGGGACCCGTCTACCTGTGAACCACTGCCGGGCAAAGACACAAGGCGGTCAAGGCCTTCCTAGTGATCTTCGTCTGCTTAAGCACGAAGGCAGTGCACCTCGACGTTGCTTCTAGTTACTCCTCCGAAGCCTTCATCGCGGCCTTCCGACGATTTACCTCACGGCGAGGCATGTGCTCCGAGTTATATAGTGACTGCGGAACTAATTTTATAGGTGCAGATGCCGAGCTCCGCAGACTCTTCACCGCAGGCAGTCGGGAAGGACGATTCATTGCGGAAGAAATGGCCAACAATCGAACACAGTGGCCATTTAATCCTCCGGCTGCTTCCCACTTCGGCGGCCTGTGGGAAGCTGTCGTCAAGTCGGCTAAACACCACCTTCGACGAGTAATAGGAAACGCCACACTCACCTTAGAGGAGATGACCACACTGCTCACGCAGATCGAGGCGTGCCTGAACTCCAGACCGCTGAGCCCGCTGACGGACGACCCGGAGGATTTGACCGCACTCACTCCGGGGCACTTGCTCATCGGTACCGCACTCACCGCTGTTCCCGAGCCTTTCCTGCAGGACGTCCCCGCGAATCGACTCTCTCGTTGGCAACTTTTACAGCAAATGCAAGATCAATTTTGGTCTTATTGGAAGCTGGAGTATCTGCAGAGCCTGATCTCGCGACCTAAATGGAGGAAGGCAACAACAGCTTACCAACCGAGACGACTGTGCCTCCTACTGAATGAGAACTCACCTCCGTCCAAATGGCCCCTTGCTCGAATAACCGAAGTTTACCCTGTCGACGATGGTTTTACCCGCGTTGTTTCTGTCAAAACCGCCTCCTCAGAGCTCAAGCGGCCGATTACGAAGCTCGTTCTGCTTCCTATTCAAGCACAGAGTGACAGCGACGCGTCTCCAGCTAGCTTACCAAAGGAAATTGATAAAATAACCACATAATATTGTACATCAAATTAATAATTTGTCACAGTCACTAACCTCACACCGTAACCATAAACGGCAGCCTTTCAGCACATCTAACTTTGTCACGTTAAGTCATGCACATTCCGTTATCCACGGGTTTAATAAATCACTCACGTAGAATTTCTTAAATTGTAATCTCAATCGAGAATTTAGTTATAATTAGCGGGGCGTGTGTTTCCCCACCTGTGTTTACTACCGTAAATGATATCGGCGTTATGCAATCATAACACGCGACTCACGCGCTGCCCAACAGCAACCGGCAGCTCGCGCGACTCACATTATAATCCGATAACCGGTAATTCATTGTTCTATATTATCGTCCGCTAAGAGGGACGAGGCGGGCGGAATGTTCCGAAACGTGTCAAAATGATGACGCGCTCACTACCAAAAGTAGCGCAATAATCGCAAACCGAATCGACACGAAGTTGCTTCGCGTAAAGTCGGGAATCTTTGCACGCGCGCTGAATCATGCGCAAACGGCGCTAAAATTGTACAAATCGTAGAAAGTGTTGCGCCTAATCAAGAAAACACACATATGCCTTCCTCGAATTTCCTGACATCCAATTCGCAGAATTTAACTACAGGCTTCGAGAAAGTTCCCATCCGCGCACTAACGAAAGAAGCAATAGTTAACTCCCAAGGAATCTTTCAGAAGTCTGGGGTTAATAAAACTGCGAAGCGATAACGAGCGGGCGCAGTCGCTCGACAGTATTCTAAGGCATTCTCCACGCACTCGGTTAATATAATAAATCTTAACGATAATTAAGTATGACTTGGCTAATCAAACGGTTTATTCTCGGCATCTGAAGAGAAACATACAATTTTCTTGTGAAACTTATCGTCTTTATTGTAACGAAAATTGGTAAATTAAAGAATTGTTCTTATTCAAATGTTAATTAGAATCATTAACTAAACCTCGTTGTCGTCCTCGACTTCTACGGTAACGCGACAGTATCCGGCAATTTATCGTTCTCGTGAACATACTCGATTCGCATAAAATGCCGCGAGTAAATAGACAATATTTTAGATCGTATTGCTCAAGGAGCCGCGATCTTTTTACTCGATCCGCATAAAATGCCGCGAGTAAATGTAAAGATATATATATATATATATATATATATATATATATATAAGTGATTTATTAAAACTCGACCTGACTGGCCAATACAAATAATTCTACACAACGTTTCGGCCCTTGGGTACGGGCCCTTATCAAGTGTTGCTATAAAAATAAATGAAAAATAGTATATTAACAATTAGAAACGAACCGCGATTTGAGCTGTAATGTATAAGATATTTTTTAAGAACGTTACCTTTCAAGTTGTCTAAATGAAAGCCGTGATATTACTAATGTCGAAAAAGACGACATGTATGTTATATTACTATGTTTCGCATCCAAATAACATAAACATTACAAAGACACAGGAACAAATTTTACAAATAAACAAGCAATCATACTCTGTGTATTAGCGTGTCATATATCGGATTTAAATTATCTGTGTCTTTTTGTAGGTTAATATTGTTGTTAAATTTTTTTATAACAAACATCTCAGGAATCTCTCTTTTCTTTCTGTGTTTTTTACAGTGCAAAATTTTTGGTTCCTTCCAATTAAAATCATGTCCGTATGTGGAACGGTGGCTGCTAATTACACTGTGGTTGCTGAGATGTTTTTTTATGTCTCTGCAATGTTCAATAACTGATATCTTGGTCAACAATTGCTTCCTAAAACCTTTTATAGAGTCACATATCTGTAAGAGAATTAAAACTTTAAAATATCGTAAGGACTCTACCCACAATACTGACTTGTGTTATAAAAAGTTTGACACAGAATCAGTTTTACCTCTACCTTACATAAAAAACTTAAGCGAAAATTTAAATATTGCGCTTAATAAATGCGGCTTCGAATTAGTATATACGGTTCCAAAAAGACTCAACAACTTAATTAGAAAAGGTAAAGATAAGATTGATACTAATCACAAAACTGATGTCGTTTATATGATTGAATGTAATGATTGTGATGCGACATATACTGGTCAAACGAAAAGACAACTAGCTACACGTGTAAATGAACATTGCAGAGACATAAAAAAACATCCCAGCAACCACAGTGTAATTAACAACCACCGTTCCACATACGGACATGATTTTAATTGGAAGGAACCAAAAATTTTGCACTGTGAAAAACACAGAAAGAAAAGAGATTGCTGAGATGTTTGTTATAAAAAAATTTAACAACAATATTAACCTACAAAAAGACACAGATAATTTAAATCCGATATATGACACGCTAATACACAGAGTATGATTGCTTGTTTATTTGTAAAATTTGTTCCTGTGTCTTTGTAATGTTTATGTTATTTGGATGCGAAACATAGTAATATAACATACATGTCGTCTTTTTCGACATTAGTATCACGGCTTTCATTTAGACAATTTGAAAGGTAACGTTCTTAAAAAATATCCTGTACATTACAGCTCAAATCGCGGTTCGCTTCTAATTGTTAATATACTATTTTTCATTTATTTTTATAGCAACTCTTGATAAGGGCCCGTACCCAAGAACCGAAACGTTGTGTAGAATTATTTGTATTGGCCAGTCAGGTCGAGTTTTAATAAATCACTTATGTATTTTTATTCATCACTGGCGACTTCAATTTTATTATTTGATATGTAAAGATATATATTTTACATACTTTGTATATTCGTCAGCTTGTGTGGAGGTTTATGCTAAAAGCGATTTTTTGAAATTCTTAATCGCTCTCCTAACCAAACTAAATCTTTATGTATTTTTACTTTTATCATATAATATGCAAGATCCTTTCGATGGGAACTGCAAGTATCATGTTCAACCCAACCAGGATACTGCATGTCTACAGCTTGTATCATTAATGGGAATAGGGTATCTAATATGTTATAATTTCCTCTAATATTAGGATAACCTGCATCAAATATTGCGTTTATTAGCTTGAATACAAATGAAAACTCTGTTGTAGGGACACATAAATGTCCTAATTCTTGATCGTCATGAGTCTCATATGCTCGGAAAAATGTTAAGATTTGTCTTGCATGTGTCAGTTTGTTGATTTTCGTTAATGAATGAGATTCGACATTGTTCGCAATTTGATTTTGTTACACATTTTTTAGCAACAAATCCTGCAAAATATTCAATAGCAGATGCTTCTAAAGTTTCATCATTTGCATATGATGCGACAATAACAGTTTTTTCGACGTCAACCAATATATTTTCATTATCACTTTTATCGTTAATTATATTAATTGGAGCTGTTAACTCAACATGAGATGTTATCTGAATGTCAGATGTAGTTCTATGTATTAAATTTGGAAGTAAGATTTTATCTTCATCATCTAAGCAATTTGCAGATTGCGCAGGCTTAGATAAATTTAATACAATGTTTTTTTGCAACAATAATCGAAAAACTTTTGCAGTTGGATTTTGATTATACATATGTTCCACCATACGTACGTATCATGGAAAACAGATTTTCCAACGGATCTTGATTTACTCTAGAAGTCATAAAAAATTTAATTTCTTCACGTTTAAAATCATCCCATAATTGTAAAATAGCTTTTACAGAAATTTGTAATCCCTAAAAACATGGCGGTATTTTATTACCATTATTCGTGACAGTGCGCCATTTGGAACAATTTTCCAATAATTGTATCAAATTATTTTCTACATTTAATCGATTTTCTGATAGCGCACAAGCATTTGAATCTGGATCATTACAATTTCGACTATTTAAAGAATCAAAACTGTTATTAAGAATTGTAAAAAATTCAGCAGTATGCATTACAGTTTCACTATTAATTCCGCCTGTTGTTCCTGCAGTTAGCAAAGCTGCTGATACTCTACGACTGAATACCTGTAGTGCTAAACGACATTTTATTCTATCAAAATTATTAGGATTTATGTCTTTCTGACAACTTGCAAGCCGCACAAGCATTTGAATCTGGATCATTACAATTTCGACTATTTAAAGAATCAAAACTGTTATTAAGAATTGTAAAAAATTCAGCAGTATGCATTACAGTTTCACTATTAATTCCGCCTGTTGTTCCTGCAGTTAGCAAAGCTGCTGATACTCTACGACTGAATACCTGTAGTGCTAAACAACATTTTATTCTATCAAAATTATTAGGATTTATGTCTTTCTGACAACTTGCAAGCCGCTCTCGTCGCTTTGCCATTTTCTAGTTGCCATAATGATCGTACATCATTCCATGATGCTATTTTATCATTGTATAAAATATCATACTTTAAGAGTTGATTTTTTATCGATTTATAAATATGTGGTACATCAAAAATCATGTATATTTTCTCATGTCCATGCATAAAATAAGGACGACTTTTAGAAATTTTATGTTTTATAGCACTTTGATTATTGGTGTCTTGATCACAAACAGCACGCAATTTTAATTTCGTATCTAATTACATTTATAACTATATTTAATGCAGACGATAAATGATTACTGTTTAGAGCACCATTAGCCAAAAAATACGCTACAGGTTGCTTCCAATTATGCAATAAACCTCGGACCATAAAAACTAATGCACTTGTTGTGTTGTGCCTTGAGGGTTCGGCACAGAGATTTAGGGATCGTTGCTGGATTAGGAGCTGGGGCCCCGGGTCGTCATAGACTCAAACCACTTTTGTTTCACAAACTTGTGTCACTTTTATTTTAATAAATATTTACAGTTTTGACCTTAGATCGTGTTTTATCTTACGGTACCTGTCGGTTAGGCGTAACTCGATCTAGCTCGGATTCACTTCGCGTTAGGTAGACGTTCACTCGTGACTTTGACCGTGATAACGACCCGTATTTTGATAATTGACTGACTGACCCCGTGCTCTGTCGCGGTGGGTCTTTTATTCTAAGTTTTCTGGGTCAATTTTGGGTACGCGGTCAAAGTCCAAATGCAAGCGAAGCAAGTTTAATGTCGAAACTCCTCGCTTGCACTTTCGCGAATGTTCTATATTTCGCGGGTGCCTTGCTGAGTAGGCATTTCGTAAGTATGTCGGTGTTCTCGTTTTTTAACCTGAATTATTATTTATCGTTTGATTTACTAGAATTTAGTTTATAGCCTTTCGGGCTATAACATCCCTCCCCCGTTGATGAAGAAAAACGGAGGTTCGAAGTTTTTCTTAAGTTAATTTTTTACAATTTTTTGGTGGATATAAATTCTTTAGATATTTGTTTTTTGTTGGATAGGCAAAAAGGTTTTTTATTTGAGGTGTTAATGCCTCTTTATTTTTTAGTCTGTGATTGGCTCTCTTTCGTGTTTATTGAAATTTTTTCTTAAAAAAAAAAATTTTTTACGATGGTGTGTGCGGGGAGACCGATTCGCTCTCGGTATTTTGTTTCTCCGCTGGTTGTCGAGGAGGAGGAGGCTCCCTACGGGGGGCTTTTCTCCCACGAGGAGATGTTTGCTGTTTTGACCCGGATTGCTGAGACCTATGATTGGGGTCCGGCTAGGGGTTGGTTGGTCGAGGGTACAGGGTGGTTTTACCCCCTTACTCTATTCGACCGTTTTTCTCCGGGGTTTACGTGGGAAGTTCCCTCAATTTCGGAGATTTTCCGTCGTGTCCGCCTCAATTTTTCCTTTGATATGTTGTGGCGGTTTTTCCTCGAGCGTCGCTTGGAATAGGGTAAGTGTCTTTTTATTTATGCTTTATTAATGCCTTTTTCTTTTCTGCTTTACATGTATGTGTGTTCGCGGCTATTCTATTTCACGAACGTTGCACGGATATTATTTCGTTTTTTATTTCGATTTTGTTTTCTCGGATTTCTTTGCGTTGCTACTGCGGTTTTCTTTTTTAGTCTGCTTTTGACTGTGCTGCAAGAATGTATTTCTTTTGTGTTGATTGTGGTGAGGTTTTTTCGAGGGGGCAAACGTTTCCCTTATGTACCTGGTGCTTGCGCGGGCCCGTTGTGGGGCTGGAGTCGTCTCACGATCCTGTGGTTCGGGCTCTCGCGGCAGTGTACAGGGGTGGTACTACCCCTTTTTCGTTGCGCGTATCGTTGGACGTGTCCAGCGGTCGACGCACGGTCTTTGAGCTGGTGCCGTGGAGCCGGGGCTTTGTGTTTGATGCCCCGCACTTGGCCCGTTATCGGGTCCTTGCTCCGGGTTGCTTCCCATGGATGCGGCTCACCGAGTGAGTACTTTTCTTCTTTAGTTATCTATGAATGTTTTCATTCTGTTCGCGTGCATGCGTACCGTTTTCCTACCCTTTTTTACCGTGTAGTTAACGTCGGAATTTTTCTCGATTATCGTATAAGGTCCGGTCCATAGCGCATCTAGTTTTTTCGATCGTCCGCGTCGTAGCGTTTCATCGTATACGAGCACTTTGTCGCCTACTTTGAATTTCGTTTGTTTCGCGGTTTTGTCGTATTGCTTTTTCGCTTTTATTTTTTCTTCCCTTATACTTTCTTTTGCGTGCTGATTTGTGGCCCTTAACCTTTCCCGTAATTCTTGCGCGTAATCTTCGTAGCTATACGTCGCTCGCGGGGGTTTTGATAGTGCCGTAGGTATTTCTGCTTGGTGCCCGTAAACTAGTTCGAAGGGCGTGTATCCCGTAGCCGTGTGTGGGGTTGTATTGTATGTGAACATCGCGAAGGGTATCCACTCGTCCCAGTCGGTCTGGTCGGCGTTTATATAGTGTCTCAAATACTCTGCTAACGTGCGATGCGATCGCTCTAATGCTCCATTGCTTTCTGGATGATAGGCGGTCGTTTGTATTTTTTCTATTTTTAATATTTTACAAGTGTTTTTGAAAATTTCGCTAAGGAAATTTGTACCTTGGTCCGTTAGAATTTTTTCCGGGATCCCGTGTTCAAGAACTATTTTTGTCACGAATTCTTTGCTGATCGTGTTTGCTTCTTGATTTGGGATCGGTATAGCCTTGCTGAATTTTGTTAGGCTGTCTTGGAATGTGAGCAGGTATTTGTTTCCTTTTGTTGTTATAGTTAGCGGTCCGACTATATCTAATGCGCATTTCTCGAAGGGTTTATTAGGCGTGTCTGTAATAATTAACGGCATTTTTATTCGTCTTGACAATTTATTTTTCTGACAAGATTCGCATTTTGAAATGTATCGCTCGACATCTTTAGTTATTCCCGGCCAATTATAATTTAGCCGGATTCTTTTTAATGTTCTCTCGATCCCTTGGTGTCCTCCTGTGGGCACATCGTGGTATTCGTAGAGTATTTGTTGTTTCTCTTCCTCTGTATATATTTTCTGGATCCTCGGCGATTTCGTTATCTTCTTCTATCTTGAAGATTTCTTCCTCCCTTTTTATATCGTTTGCGTCTTGAATTACGTGTCGGCTCAACGCGTCGGCGTTCGCATTCGCTCGTCCTGCTTTGTGAATAATTTCATAGTCATATTCCTCTAGCTTTAGTCTCCAACGTATTAATCTCGATCCGGGATCGGTTACATTGAATAACCAGATCAATGGTTTATGATCTGTTATTATTTTAAATTTTGTTCCGTAGATATACGGTCTGAAATGCTTTACGGCCCATATTATAGCTAATAATTCCTTTTCAGTTGTATTATAATTTTGCTCCGCGCGAGAAAGTATTCTGCTGGCGTAAGCAACGGGCCGGTCATTGCCCACCGGTCCCTGTGACAGCACGGCTCCGATTGCATAGTCGGAGGCATCGGTAGTCACGTTGAATTCTTCGCTGAAATCTGGATATTTTAGCACTGGCGCCGTCATTAATTTTTCCTTCAATGCGTCAAATGCATTTTGCTGTTCTGCTGACCATATGAATTTTTCGCTCTTTTTCGTTAATTTTGTTAACGGTTTGGCAATTCGCGAAAAATCTTCTATGAATTTTCGGTAGTAGCCTGCAAGTCCTATGAAGGATTGAATATCCTTTACCCTTTTTGGTGTCGGAAAATTTTTTATTGCAGCTAGTTTTGATGGGTCCGGCATTATTCCGTTTTCGGATATAATGTGGCCTAGATAAATTACCTCTTTACGCAGGAATTCGCATTTATCCGGTTGTAGTTTCAAGTTGTTTTCCCGTAGTCTCCGCAGTACTTCCGTGAGTCGTTTGTTGTGATCCTCTAAGCTGGATCCGTAGATTACGATGTCGTCGAGGTAGACTAGACATCTGAGCCCTTGTATCCCTGTCAGTACTGAGTTCATCAGTCGTTGAAAAGTTGCGGGTGCATTTTTCAATCCAAACGGCATGCGATTGAACTCGTAGTGTCCGTAGGGGGTTGAGAAGGCTGTTTTCTTTTTGTCGTTTTCTGCCATTGGTATCTGGTGATACCCTGATGCTAAATCTAACGTGGTAAAATATTTGGCGTTCCCTAATTGGTCAAGTATATCTGTGATATTTGGTAGCGGGAATGAATCGCCTATCGTTAGATTATTTAACCGTCGGAAGTCGACTACTACGCGGAGTCTCGGTTTTCCGGATGCGTCAGGTTTTTTCGGCACTACTAGCAATGGTGCGTTCCACTGGCTAGCGCTTGTCCTGATTATTCCATCTTCTAGCATTTCTTGTACCTGTTTGTTTACTTCCGCTTTATGTTTCTCGGGAAGACGATACGGTTTCATATTTACTGGTGAGGTGTCGGCGCGCGTTGTTATCGCGTGCTCGATGGTCGCGGTGCACGACAGCGGTTCTCCGCTTAGGTAGAATGTGTCATTATATTCCTCGCATATCCGTTGTATTGCCTGTCTTTCTTCGGAATTTAAATGATCGGTTCGTAGTAGTTGTCAAATTTCGCTGTTTCGTGACGAGTAGTTTCGCGTTTTTTCCGGCTGAATCGTGTAGATTGCATGCGGGTTGTCGGCGTCTAGATCTTCTATTTTGACTAGCGGCGTGCGAATTTCTATTGTCTCGTCGGTTGTATTTATTACGCTGATCGGACACGAATAGTTCTGCGGTTCGACTAAGCATCGTCCGATATAAATTCCTGGCGCTGTTTCTTCCGCTCGTATGACACCTGTCTCGTTACGGTCGGTCGCGGCTTGTACTATGGTTTCACTGCGCGGTTTTAGGGTGATTTTGTCGTACGGTAGTAATTTTAGTACGGCGTTTCCTATTTTTAATTCGCGTTTCCTATAGTCACATGAAACCTGTTGTTTTCTGAGGAAGTCGATTCCTAAAATTCCCTCGTATTCCATCGGGAAATCGTTTCTTACGACGTAGATCGCGTGTTTAATTTTGCGACCGTCTAAGTCGATTGTGGCGTACATTTTGCCTATAGTCCGCGCCTTATGTCCGGTTATTCCAACTAATGTGATTTTATCTTTATAAATGGCGGTCTCACCCTTCAGTTGGTTAACCTTTATTAGCGAGATAGTGGCTCCGGAGTCGTATAGCATGTTTGCCTTACCGTTTTTGGTTTCGCGGATCGGTAGAGTAATTAGATCTAATCCGGTTGTTCCTCGCGGAGTTCGTCGTATGTGTGTCACTTGATATTCGAGCGCGCGCGTCGGTTTACTTTTTTCTTCGCGTTCTTCGTCGCTACTGCTTTCGGTGTCTGAATTTCTTTTTCGCGCCTGATAGATTTTCTGCTCGCCTCGTTTTTTATCATTTGACGATTTTTTATCGCCGTTGTCCCGCCTTGGTTGGTCCGATGTTTTCGGTTTCGGTCGTCCGTTTAGTGCCCAGCATTCGTCACGAGTATGCCCGCGTTTTTGACAATGCTTGCAGAACTTTTCGACCGCGTTAACGTGCGATGTTTTATCCGGTTTCGGTAGTGCGTATTTGCTACTGCGGCAATCGCGTCCGTAGTGCCCGGTTTTTCCACACTTATAGCATTGCGGTGCCGTTCCTCGATTTTGTCGTGAGGGGTTTTGTTCGGCTCTATTTCGGTTTGGAAAATTGTGTGTTCGCGACGTTGTTGGTCCCATGAGTTTTTCTTCCGCGCTCGCGCCGGTTATCGCTTCCTGCAGCGTTGTGTATCGCTGTGAGCGGACGAGTATTTTCAAGTCGTCGCGTAGCCCGAGTTGGAAGTTTAATAGCGCTTGCTTTTGTATCGTTTCTAGTATTGCCCGTTTGTGCGCGGCGGAATGATTTTCGCCTTCGATCATCGAATCGTAGTTTCATCGCGAGTTTGTCTGCGCGTTGTCCGAATGTCTGTGCTGACTCGGCGGTTTTTTGTTTCAACGAGTTGAAGTCGAGCTGTAAATGCGCGGTGCTCTGTTTGCTTTGGTAGCACGTCTCAAGTTGTTGTTTTAGTTCCTCGTATGTCTGTATGTCACGCGTCTCGAAATCTTGCATGGCTTTTCCCTTGAGTTTAGTGTATAGGATGGCTTGGACTAGCGATTCTTCTTCCGCGGGATTAATGTTTTGTATCGCGTATGTACTGGCATTTAAGAATTCTTGCAGTTTATTTCGTGAGGTTCCGTCGAATTCCGGAATCATTATCCTGGCTTCTTTTAGCGACATGTAATTCGGAGCGGTGCTTCGGCGGTTTCGTATATCGCGCTCTGTTCGTCCGTACGTCATACGATACTCGTCGTTATCGTTTTCTCGACGGTGGTATGCGTGTGTGTCCGCGTTTTCTATGCGCGTTACTCGTGTGCTTAATGCATGGATGTCTGCGCGGATTATGTTTAGTACGTCCAGGATTTGATTGTTAGTATTTGGTTCCTGGCGCGCTGCCGCGGTGGGGGTGTGCAGCCCCTCATCTATTTGATGTCCTATGCGACCGATTGTTTGTCGGAGTCGAGCTATTTCATTGTCGACGGCGGTCGGGGTTACGTTCGCGACGGTTTGATCCAGCGGGGTGTGTGGCGCGGCCATGTTGTCTCCTTGTAATTGGTAAATCTCGTCCGGATCGAAGGTATCGCTCTCGTAGGAGGTTAACGAAAATTCTCGTCGCAGTGATACTCGGCTTGGAGTTCTACTTTCGTACGGTCTCGTGCGTCGCGTCTCGTTTTGGTTTTCGTGCGCGTGGTCAGTCGGGTGGTGCGCAATTAAGCTAGCGTCGAAGCTAGTAAATTGGAAGTCGCGTTCGCTAACGACGTTCTCGGGTAACGGTTCGGGTTCGCTATCGCTTGAATATTGTGGTTCTAGCTTTCTACGCACGCTTTCGAGGTCTCTGGGCGTCTGGAGTGCTCTTAGAGTTAGCCTCGCAGGTGCGCTATGCAACCACGATCGGTTCGCTATCGGCGGTTTCGGAACGTTATTTCCTTCCGACATTCACGCGGTATTATAATTTTAATGTTCGGACTTACAGTATTACGGCGGCTCGCATATTCGCTCGCTGTATCGCTCGGCTGCTGACGCGGCGTTTCGTTGGCTCGTCGCTGGCTGTCCGGCGTTGTTAGGTGAGACGGCGGGTCGTCGTTCGCTGTTACTGCGTTGTCCGGAACGTTGTCGTAGGTCGCGTCTGCTGGTCGACTGACACTGGCGTTCCTACTCGTGTTTCCGCTGCTTGGCCGTGATGCTCTCACTGCTCTGCTTGTCGTGTTGTCCGCTTAGCTTGGTTCCGTCAGCTGTTGCACTGGCGTGCCTGTTTAACGCTATGGTTTTTTACAGGTCTTAGAGGTCACGAGTCTAGTGACGATCCTCCAGTATCATCCCACCGCTGCCACCAATGTTGTGCCTTGAGGGTTCGGCACAGAGATTTAGGGATCGTTGCTGGATTAGGAGCTGGGGCCCCGGGTCGTCATAGACTCAAACCACTTTTGTTTCACAAACTTGTGTCACTTTTATTTTAATAAATATTTACAGTTTTGACCTTAGATCGTGTTTTATCTTACGGTACCTGTCGGTTAGGCGTAACTCGATCTATCTCGGATTCACTTCGCGTTAGGTAGACGTTCACTCGTGACTTTGACCGTGATAACGACCCGTATTTTGATAATTGACTGACTGACCCCGTGCTCTGTCGCGGTGGGTCTTTTATTCTGGGTCAATTTTGGGTACGCGGTCAAAGTCCAAATGCAAGCGAAGCAAGTTTAATGTCGAAACTCCTCGCTTGCACTTTCGCGAATGTTCTATATTTCGCGGGTGCCTTGCTGAGTAGGCATTTCGTAAGTATGTCGGTGTTCTCGTTTTTTAACCTGAATTATTATTTATCGTTTGATTTACTAGAATTTAGTTTATAGCCTTTCGGGCTATAACAGTTGCTATTGTTGCGTTATGTCCAAGTGGTCCTAAATCTTCAAAACCTTCAATTTTCTGTCGTCTTTCATAAAAATCGAAACCCTTTTTTATTCTCATTTCGACAAAAAGCAAAACGCAATTGCGTTTATTACTGCCCATACAGTTTACTTTTGTTTTCAAACAATGGAACATGGTGCTACAAATTCCGGGCCATAAATCTATTACATTAAACCATGTTTTAATTGTGCTTTCGGAAGGTAATATATAACCAAACTCTTCGCGCATTTTTCTATATAAAATTGGCGAAGTGTAGTTTTTTAGCTAAATCCTTTTCTTTTTCAGTGTAAGCAGATTGATTTTTATGAAAAAGTTGCATTGTTAAAAATGTTAATAAGAAACCTTGGAACCGTCGCGACAAGGCATTTAAAAGGCTTCTATCTGATAAATCGCCTGTTGTTATTTTTTTTGTAAACGAGCAATTCGAGTATTTCTCGTCCTAACCTTGCGCGTTAATACATTATTATGTTCTTTTAATGTTTTTATAACATTATTTTTACGCGCTAATTTAGCTTCTAAAATGTATATTTGCTCTTTATATGTCGCATCATTGGAAGTAACAGAATCCTCATCGTCGGATTCAAACGGATATATTAATGGTTCTGCATTCTTTTTTAATCTTCCACTTGGATATATTGCGTTTAATGCAAAATGCCTACTACATATTATTAATTTACGCAATTCCGCATCGGATTCTTCAACTAAATTATCGCAACCACTATTCACTAGCCACGTAATTAATCGATCTCTATCATCGACTGGTAGACGAAAAAATCGGACATTCAATATGTTGTCCCTACATTTCATACCGCATTTTTTGTAAATGCAAGTACTGCTATGAGTATATCTTTTTTTTATTTGATTTGACATTATTCGATATATGTATAATATTATAAACTTATATATATATATATATATATATATTGTGACGTGACGTTTTGTACGTCCGTCACAAGGGCTGATAAGCCCGGCCGGGATCGGTCGCGCGGGCCTCCGCTCTCTCGATTTAGGGAGAGAGAGCGCGGTCTGAGCGCGGGATCGCACGCGATCCCGCGGTTGTCGTATATTTTCTGTTAGCGTTTCGTACTTGGCGAGAATTAGCGTAATAACGGTGGCAATCATGCGGTCGACGGGATCTCATCCGGCGAACGACCAGAAGAACAACGTTAACGTCGAGGACGAAGGAAGGCCGGCACCGTAAAAGGGAGTACGCCCGGTAAGAATAACTGAATAATAATCCGAATTACTGCAATTAACAAACGAATCGAAACTGCCGCCCATTGTGTTTAATAATTACGCTTCACAGGCACGAAGGAAGCAATCGAAGGGAAGGCCACTCAAGCGCAAGGAGCGCGAGAGCCCCGAGGAGGAGCTACGGCACTGTATCCGAAGCGCGGGCCCGAATTTCTTTGCAAGATGAAGCTCGATCGAAGAGGAAATCGACCGAAGATACATCCTATTAATAAAGAGTGAGGAGGGCCGGATACAACCGTACGCTGCCGCAATCAGTGCTTTCCGAGGCCTGAAATTAATAAGAAGCGAGCGAAGGGAGACAGGGGCCGGAGATTAGAGGCGCGAAGGCCGCAAGGACCCGCAAGGCCGCGCCACGGCCCTGCGTAATTCGGGAGCGCCACACGTGGCCTTATTACATATTAATGTGCCGGCGTGTCTCCTGCGGGCCTTCCGTTCGTCACTGTTCGGCGGACTAGCGAATTGAGCGGAGGCCTTTTACCGAGAAGCTATTATAAGGAAGTTTCGAGAGTCCATACCGGTGAGACTGACGTCGACTACTTGTGAAGCTGCCAAATTGCGAGTAAGGTTCGGATGAGTCGCGCCCTTAAGTCATCGCTGTCGTAAGTAAGGTTTTCGTATCGTTATTTTACACGATTTTAGTTATTTCGAGTTATTGCGCAGTAGATCGGCGAAACGACTCATCCGAGCCGACGGATCCGCGTGAGTACTCTCTCTCCCGAGATCATTTGCCGCCGACAGTTAATATTTTTGCGTCTTGTTAATTATTTAAGAGGATGTCGGAGTGACGGTCAAACTGCGACGGGTAGACGCCCTCATTTTAACGTAACTAAAAGTATCGGTAAATTACCAACGTTTATAGTTACGTTACCGACAGCACATTATCTACAGTAATTGCTTAGGGACATATATATTTTAAAAAGAGCAATATTTTACAATAAGAAAAAAAAGAGAATATTTTACAATTTTCTCTGAATATTGAATATATAGAATGGGCCCCTCCATCGCCCATTCCCGTGAAACGCAATCAATATATTTTTTTCGTTTCTCCGATTTGTGAATACGATTTTTGCGATATTTTTTATCGATACTTTTTCGCAAATTTTATAATAGGCTTTTGAATACGATGATACATTTTTATCATCGATAGCAGTATATATATCGACATACAAATATATAAACATTCACATTTTTTATGAAGTTTATATATATCTCTAGCTTTCCATATATATATATATATATATATATATATATATATATATATATATATATACACATATGTATATATATATATATACATATGTGTATATATATATATATATATGGAAAGCTAAAGATATATATAAACTTCATAAAAAATGTGAATGTTTATATATTTGTAACGTAAATGTATATTTATATATACAATAGTATCATTTATGATAGATTATATGTATAATAATTTTTTATCATGTTGGAAAAGGTAGCAATTTTTTACTTTCTATAATTTTAAAAAGGTGTTCTCTCATGCATTTTACGTCCTTGGAATATTTTTCTTCGCAAGGATTGCCTCCTAAGGCTATAGTTGTGGCGAAAGCTGCAGCATAAACTCCACAACATATAGCATCAGGTTGTGTTGAAACCTTTTCAAACATAATATTACTTTGGCTTATTTTAGGATAACGAAGGTGTATGTAATTTTTTTCTTTTGCTACCAACTTATCGTATGTACAGCAGGGTAAACTATCATATACGTAAAGTTTGGTGCCATCGAAGAAAATACATCGCCAATGATCACTACAATTTCCTCCAATGATTTGTAAGCTTTTATTGCTATGACTTGCTACAATCATATGAGGAAATTCCAGATACAAAACACTTTGTGTTTCAAAATCAGAAGTATCTCTTACGACGCGTAAAAATCGATCCAACGATTCGTCGTTTAGTTTACTGTCTATAGGCAAAACATTATTCATCACCAAATAAAGCAATTGTGTCATCTAGAATTTTTTTATGTCTTGCCATATCGTCTTCATTTAGCTTGTTTTTGTTTGGAGAGTAATTAACAATGATACAATCATCATTCTCGTCTGTATCCAGATTTTTGTTTGGAGAGTAATTAATGATACAATCATCATTCTCGTCTGTATCCAGATTAATAGCCTCAATAATTGTTGCTTCCGTTAGCAAAACGGCATTGCATTTGCTTTTTTGAACAATGCTTTTGTTTTCTAGATTATTTTTTTGAGTAATATTTTTTCTAGACGCGTTTTCTTTAGCTTCCATAATATATTTTAGATTTCTTATTGGCATATGTCTATTATGCCGACTATCCAAAATTTCTGGCAGCATACATTCATAATAGAATCGTAATAAAAAGGGCAACATTTTATTCTCCCAAAAAATATTGTCTTTATTAATACGCACTATTTTCAAATTTTTTGGCGTCCATACAGCGAACATGCAATAATCTCGCTGCGTTATATTTAATTGACCTTGTATCTGGTAGAAAAATCGGTGATTCCGATTCATCGTATCCAGATTTTTTTTATCAAAGATGCCTTTTAGTTGAGGCAACGACTTTATGGCCTCTTCCGCTGTTAAATGCTCAGCTGAGAGAGGACATTTTATTTCTACTAGACCATCGTCATCTATGAGTCCGTTAGGAGAAACACCCAAGCATGGATTTTTAATATCAATGAATAACCCGCAAGGTTTAATCTCCTTTCTCAGTTTTGCGGCCATTTCATTTCTCGCAAATTCTTCCCTCTCGCGACCATATTTCATAGCCGCGGTATCGATAGAGGGAGGAAATAAAATGTTTTTTACAGTCGTGGCGCAAGATGTTGTCGGTCTCATGCGACATACGATTGCAAAATTAGACGCCGTCAACATTTCCTGTCCCAACGACTGCCACAAATCTGATTCACTTTGATCCGTTGTATCACGTTAAATTTGTCTCCAATTTTTCCCATTTTCAAACAACTTTTCCAAATGATTTTGTCGAAGTTGCTCAAGAATATCGGGTGGAAGATCTGATTTTTGTGATTGCGGGCCGTAATAATCTGTTCCTTGTTCTCTTTTAAATTTTTTTGACCTTCCATTCATTTCTCTGGTTCTTGCGACTTTTACTTGTCGTCGTTTTTCCAAAGTATCGACAATAGGAGGAACATTATTACATATGCTTTTATGCACTTGCGTGAGAACTTGTTGCGTATTATATTGCACAACTGCCCCCGCTATTCTAGCATTGTAGGAGCCCCGGTTACCAAAATTAATGCGCTTTCCACCAATTTCTTTGCAGATTATCGAGTTGAACGACTCTGCAAGATTGTTGGTGAATTTCAGCAATAAACTGTCGGAATATCCGCTTAAATAAACGATAGCACTCTCAACTTTTTGATAAAGACCGTGCAACTTGAGAAACGGTACATAATTTTTTTTTGTTTCATCATGGTCACATATACGACCGCGTTTCTTACATCCTTTATGTTCACCAAATATATGGCTAGGAATATTTAGTATATCTTTTTGTAATTCCATAGCCTTATAATGGTCAGGTTGTTTTTCTTCTTTTCGTAAATCAATTGCTTTTATCACCTCTTTTCGTATCTTTAAAATATTGGTTTTTACAACATTTTGCAGCTGAACAAAACCACGCTTTCTATACATCTTTTGCTGAGTTGTCTCTGCTACAGCTCTTAATTTTTTGCACAGATTGCGAAGCAAGTGATTGGTGCATTCTATTTTTTTAACAGTCACCATTTGTTCGCGATATGGTTTGTTATCAACAATGGTCTGATATACGCTACTATCACCATCGGCAATAACCGTTCTATAAATTATTCCATGCATTTCCAGGCTACATTTGAAATCTTCTGCAATGGCGTCACTTTCCATGCTTGTAGAGCTTGCGTTACGATCAAAATTTTTGTAACATTTATGATCTCTTGGTTTGATTCCGTTTCGTTCCGCTATATCACATATCGTGCAAAATTTATTGCGGATACCAATGAAGAGAACCTTTTTCGTGCGGTAACCAATTATAGCACCAACACCGGAAAGTGAATCGTAGACGTTGCCGTACGATCTCTTCATCCAACTACCATCTGCTACAACGGTTATACATATATATAAATGTAATGTATATATAAAATTTATTATGATATAAATAATAACATAAATAATATATATAATAATATTAATAAATACAATTTGTTCTTAACTTTACTCACTTTTCATCTTTTCCAGGGTTCACGTAAGTGGTTGCGGGCCTAGAGTCAAAGAATGGGTGAAAGGCCTAGAGTATAAAGCTCTTCTTTTAGCTGGCTTATAGCTGGGATAAACGTTGATTTAAATATACATTAACGTATATTATTTTGAAACGACCTAAAATTTGAAATCAAACAGCCTTTCAGCGTGTATATAATTATGACATTTATATTACATTTGTTTACATTTATATTTATTATATTATATATGCTTATAGTTATTACATATATTAGTTATATTATATATTTGCATTAAAATGTTCTAATATTATATACATAGAAATATAGCGACGAGTGCGTCTACATTTTTCGTAATTAATGATTTTTTATAATGAATGACCTTTATAATTAATAATCTTCAAGATTATACATTAAACATACCCTGAATAAAAGAATAATGACTGAACAAATATCAATTTTTGCATTGTCAAAGAACATACATGTATATTATAAAAAATATAGATAGAATATTTATTTAATGTTCGATTCGCGATCGATCTGATTTGCTTATTAGTTGTGTGTGTTCAGGAGATATGTCGAAGAAATGACATTGACTTTGAAAGTAGTGTGTTAATGTCACATGCCGATTATAAATATCTATCTATGAGATTTGGTTGATGGAAAAAAATTAATTTTATAATTTTATAAATTTCTTTTCTTGAAAGATTCTAAATTTCTGAATGTCAAGTATCTTTAAAAGCTCCTTTTATGATATATTTCTGTTGAATCTCAGCTGATAATATGCAGGACATAAAAATGAGTTTTTAGAAACGAAGTTCGATTAAACTTAATCCTGTTAAATTAATAAAAAATGCTTTGTATATATAGAACTATTAATTCTTTCTTAAATAGAAAGAGAGAGAAAAATCGTATATACTTTTAGTACAAATTGCTGTATCCCGAGTCCTTTTTCTTATTTTCATATAAAAGTCACGCGAATAGAAAGACTACCGCGCTGTGTTTTATATTTCTGCATTTTTCTTTCTTCTAACAAAGAAATGTTTTTGCAGATACATGGAAATTTACATGCCATTCCTACGACTGTTATTAAGCAGCAGCCTAATTTTCGTCGCAGCAGCCACTGTAATAGAAAATCAAATAAATTGTGAGGAATGTGATAAATTCTGCGGTACATAGCGGTTGTCGTATACGTAATTTGATGTGTTTCACTGGGCGAGTGATTCTGAAAACGACATTGGATTTACCGTAGAAGACAAGGTCGCCATTGATTTGCTGCGCCTTGATATATGGGTGAAATGGTAGGCCTAATTTTAATCGCGGCAGCCACTGTAATAGAAAATCGGATAAATTGTGATGAATGTTATAAATTCTGCGGTACAATACATCCGGATACCAGCTGTTATCCAGATTATATAATACTAGTAAACCATGACATCGAATTAATATTAATATTAGTTCGATGTCATGGTCCACTGGTATTATGTAATCCAGTGAACAGCTGGTAACCGGAAGTGTTGTACCGCAGAATTTATAACATTCATCAAAATTTATCCGATTTTCTAATACAGTGGCTGCCGCGACGAAAATTAGGCCTACCATTTCACCCATATATCAAGGCGCAACAAATCAATGGCGACCTTGTCTTCTACGGTAAATCCAATGTCGTTTTCAGAATCACTCGCCCAGTGAGACACATCAAATTACGTATACGACAACCGCTAATAAATATATTGACGATAAGATTGATTAGTAAATATGAGATCCACGAACCACAAAGATACTCATACGATAAAGATGCGCAAACGTTCATCTTTTACAATGTAAATAATAGGCTCTGTTAATAAATATATAAAATATAACGGGCTAAATGAGAGCCAAGCGCTGTAAGAGGTGCGCAAATAAGTTTTACTACTTAATGGTTAATGTGTAAAAAAAACCTTTTATTAAAACCGTACGTTTCGGTCCTCCTTTCGGACCATCATCAGCGATGTCAATAATTAACTGTCAATGAACAGAGAAAGGTACAAAATAGTAACACAGAATATATTATAAGTTGATCGTTAACAATTAAAATTTTGGAGATACGTGGATAATTATTTCTTTATCGGCGGTTTGTGTTGCGGAAAAAAATTTTTTTATCATAAAAAATTGCTTTACGTACATGTAGTATTCGTTAGTTCGCTTATCCACGGTCATCACTGACCTTACCGTCAATTCAACGAAATAATTCCTCTCCCGGTTCCAGTCGTGAAGGAAAAATTGCCGTGAGTCTTTGTGGTTGTAACCATTTTGACTGTAACTTTATGTGTGAATTAATTACTCAGTTTGCGGCTTGGTTTGATTGTTAGATAAATTTATATGATGATGGAGAGGTATCTTACTTCATCGATCGGTGACAGGACCGTGAGCCGTGAGAGACAGTACACAACTGTCGGTTAACATATGTTAAAATTTTTAAGTTGTCGCGTGACATTGTGCGTGCGTGTGTAAACATTGTGAATATCGAAGTGATTAGTCTATCAGTCTAATGACGTAATCTGGCGCGCGGTGATTTTAAATTTTTGACATTCTCTCCACTGTCGTAAGATAAGCCTGATGGAGGCCTTCGGTGTCGGTTTGTAAATTGAGGCTGTTTTTTTGCCTCTTTATAAATATCATCTCCGACATCAAACGTTTTTTGTATGTGCTTTCCTCATCCAGGATTTCCACCTCCTCCCATGCGAATTCGTGACCATTTAGCCTGTGATCTGTGATGACCGAGTGTTGTGAAGTTCTTTTATTAATATGATTGCGATGCTCTGTGATGCGAGTTTTTAATAGCCTGCCTGTTTGGCCTACGTATGAGGCATCACAATCTTTGCATGGTATTTTATATACTAAGTTGTTATGTGATTCTTTCGGCAATATATCTTTATGTACGCGTATGTACTTTCTTAGCTTGTTCATGCTAGTATAAGATAATTTTGTTTGTAGATCACGTATCACAGGTCCAAATCGCTCCGAAATTGTCGGTATATAAGATACCTCTCCATCATCATATAAATTTATCTAACAATCAAACCAAGCCGCAAACTGAGTAATTAATTCACACATAAAGTTACAGTCAAAATGGTTACAACCACAAAGACTCACGGCAATTTTTCCTTCACGACTGGAACCGGGAGAGGAATTATTTCGTTGAATTGACGGTAAGGTCAGTGATGACCGTGGATAAGCGAACTAACGAATACTACATGTACGTAAAGCAATTTTTTATGATAAAAAAAAAAAAAAAAAAAAAAAATTTTCCGCAACACAAACCGCCGATAAAGAAATAATTATCCACGTATCTCCAAAATTTTAATTGTTAACGATCAACTTATAATATATTCTGTGTTACTATTTTGTACCTTTCTCTGTTCATTGACAGTTAATTATTGACATCGCTGATGATAGTCCGAAAGGAGGACCGAAACGTACGGTTTTAATAAAAGGTTTTTTTTACACATTAACCATTAAGTAGTAAAACTTATTTGCGCACCTCTTACAGCGCTTGGCTCTCATTTAGCCCGTTATATTTTATATATTTATTAACAGAGCCTATTATTTACATTGTTAATTTTACGCTGGCTGAAAGTATGCGTACCCAAACTTTTTTTCAATTCATCAAACGTAATTTTAATTATCAAGTAGTCACTAACATGAAAACGTGGATAAAAGCACAAAAATCTATATCTATCATGCAGATACGCATCAAGTTTTTAAAGAACTGTATCAGAGCTAACATCATCTTACCACATTTAAATCGGTTCAAAGGTTACGACTTTAATTTACACAACATTTCCGTCAAAAAATTTCAAAACATTTTACAAAGGTTCGCTAAAAGCATGATGCGGAACGAAATATATGACGCACATGAGCAAATCCGAGTTTTACGCACACGCTCCTACAAGTTGGTACGACATATCTCACACACGTTGCCAATCTCAATATGCAACAATTTCTTTAACACTCAATATAAATCTCTCCACCGCCATTTCGCGAGCGAACGTGAAAGAATAGAAAAGAAACTTTGCTGGCTGACGAATAAACAGAATAGACTCACTATACAGAAAATCCGTCCGGTACAATATTTCAAGGCCACGCCACTGCACATAAACGAAATGACATCAAACATATGCCTTCCTCCAGACAATGACACTCAAACAGAGACGAGTTCCGCCGAGATGTTCTCTCTCAAACCAGATTTCCCTATCCCCGTGTCCTCTACTAACGAAATATTCCTCAATCCTACCGACTTCCAAGATCCATCCCCCTCTCCTTTACACATCCAGAACAAATGGTTTGTCAATTTGTCCTCCACTCAGATACCACAACAAGTACAAGGACTCCTACAACTAGGAGATAACTTTAGTTTACCCACAAAGAACAAAGACGCAATCATAATTGAATTCATAAAATGTGTGGAGAACAACATTGGCAAACTTCCACCACACATCCGTCACATCATCCGCAACAGAACTAATCCCATCATAAACAGCCTATCTAATTATACATTCAAGAATTCACCACTGGAGAAGGAGATCATCAGGGCGTCGATCGCCACGAATAATTTCATACAAGATAATCCGGACGTGATTTTCACAAGAGCAGACAAGGGCAACGTAACCGTAGCCCTTGACAAAACAGATTATATGTACAAAATGAATGCTCTCTTAAATGACAATAACACATACTCGAAAGTCAACAAAGATCCAACAAAAAAACTAATTAGAAATCTCCACGAGATACTCGCGAGATGGAAGAAACGCGATTATATCACAGACAACATTTAAAAAAGACTTAACTGTACGGATGGCGTATTACCCAGAGCCTATGGTGTGCCAAAAATTCACAAGCCGGGTTTCCCTCTCCGTATCATTGTATCATCTAAGAATAGCCCGTTATATGAATTAGCCACTTTTTTACACAACATCATTAACGACTCCATACCAGCAGCTAACAGCAGAATCGACAACAGCTTTCAACTCGTCGAAAAATTAAGAAACAAGCATTTTCCGGACAACCATAAACTGCTATCATTAGACGTGGTTTCTTTGTTCACCAACGTACCGACAGATCTAGCCTTGGAGAGCGTAACAAAAAGATGGAACTCCATTGAAGAAAAGTGCACCATTCCACGCGACGAGTTCATGGCGGCAGTCCGGTTCGTCTTAGATTCCACCTATTTCATTTTCGATAACGTCTACTATCAACAGACGTTCGGCACACCTATGGGCTCCCCGCTATCTCCAGTCATCGCCGACATCACTCTACAAGATCTGGAGACGAGGGCGTTCGAGATTCTCCCAATAGATCTCCCATTTTTTTATAGATACGTAGATGACATCTTGTTGGCCGCGCCTTCCTCCATGTGTAACAACATATTACACACATTCAATTCATTACATAAACGTCTACAGTTCACCATGGAGGAGGGTGAGGATAACCAAATCAATTTTCTGGATGTCACTCTGATTATCAGAAACAACGTTATTAACTTTGACTGGTACCATAAACCAACGTTTTCAGGGAGATATTTGCATTTCGAGTCTCGACACCCTCTCTGCCATAAAAAAGGCACCGTCATCGGCCTCATAGATAGAGCATTTCGTCTTTCTCATCCGGATTTTCACCAAAAAAATCTGAAATTCGTAATTAACACGACACTCAATAATGGCTATCCGTTAAAATTCATATTTGAGACTTTACATGAAAGACTCAAAAAATTAATTGCATCACATAATATGAAAAACGACAACTCGAGCATTACGAATTATATTGACATAAATAACTTAATTAAATCGAGTTACTTCAATATCCCGTATATACCGACAATTTCGGAGCGATTTGGACCTGTGATACGTGATCTACAAACAAAATTATCTTATACTAGCATGAACAAGCTAAGAAAGTACATACGCTTACATAAAGATATATTGCCGAAAGAATCACATAACAACTTAGTATATAAAATACCATGCAAAGATTGTGATGCCTCATACGTAGGCCAAACAGGCAGGCTATTAAAAACTCGCATCACAGAGCATCGCAATCATATTAATAAAAGAACTTCACAACACTCGGTCATCACAGATCACAGGCTAAATGGTCACGAATTCGCATGGGAGGAGGTGGAAATCCTGGATGAGGAAAGCACATACAAAAAACGTTTGATGTCGGAGATGATATTTATAAAGAGGCAAAAAAACAGCCTCAATTTACAAACCGACACCGAAGGCCTCCATCAGGCTTATCTTACGACAGTGGAGAGAATGTCAAAAATTTAAAATCACCGCGCGCCAGATTACGTCATTAGACTGATAGACTAATCACTTCGATATTCACAATGTTTACACACGCACGCACAATGTCACGCGACAACTTAAAAATTTTAACATATGTTAACCGACAGTTGTGTACTGTCTCTCACGGCTCACGGTCCTGTCACCGATCGATGAAGTAAGATACCTCTCCATCATCATATAAATTTATCTAACAATCAAACCAAGCCGCAAACTGAGTAATTAATTCACACATAAAGTTACAGTCAAAATGGTTACAACCACAAAGACTCACGGCAATTTTTCCTTCACGACTGGAACCGGGAGAGGAATTATTTCGTTGAATTGACGGTAAGGTCAGTGATGACCGTGGATAAGCGAACTAACGAATACTACATGTACGTAAAGCAATTTTTTATGATAAAAAAATTTTTTTCCGCAACACAAACCGCCGATAAAGAAATAATTATCCACATATCTCCAAAATTTTAATTGTTAACGATCAACTTATAATATATTCTGTGTTACTATTTTGTACCTTTCTCTGTTCATTGACAGTTAATTATTGACATCGCTGATGATGGTCCGAAAGGAGGACCGAAACGTACGGTTTTAATAAAAGGTTTTTTTTACACATTAACCATTAAGTAGTAAAACTTATTTGCGCACCTCTTACAGCGCTTGGCTCTCATTTAGCCCGTTATATTTTATATGTTCATCTTTTATTTCCGGAATTAATTAAGAGAGAGAGAGGGGAGGAGCGTGGGAGGGAGGGATGGAGGGGGGAGGGAAGGAGGGAGGAAGGGTGAGGAAGAGAGGGGGAGGGAGGGAGGGGGAGGAAGGGAGAGAGAGAAAAAGAGAGGGAGGGTGGGAGGGAGAGGGGGGAGAGGGAGGGAGAGAGAGGGAGAGAAAGAGAGAGGAGGTAGTTCTTTTGAAAAATAAGTATTAATGACGTTAATAATTTTAAAAGCTATGACTTTGAACGAATAAGACTGTATTCGTGATATTTTCGTTCTTTGAACTATTTCGTATTCTAAACATTTTTTCAAAGAAAGAATTTTAACAAAGAGAGATGATATATAATAAAACGTGTTCTATTTTTAATCAACATTCATCTCGTATATATTTAAATTAATTGTAGCGTGCTCCGATTAGAATATATATTAGTATACATATTATATATTACCTCTGGGTATCACCAGAGCTCGATCCAACTGTATCGGAAGATTCCCGAAAACTAACGCCGGTAAAGGGCATGGATAAGTATATTACGTATAGAGTCAAGTAAACAACTTGTCAAAGGTCGAACAGACTCGTATTAAAAAAAAACAGAAGTAATCAATCGAAAATAATGTGAACGGCCCGTTTTGAAAGTTCTTGAATATCGGAAGATAACGTCGGCGCGTTATCATACGTCGGTATATAAGGTACTGACGTTACCGACACACGTTATTGCAGTATGTTGAAGTTATTGACTATTCTCGATTTGTCATGCTATATTCCAACGTGTAATCTGGATGTTTATGATAATAATACATATAACGCGGCATTAATTTCATGATCTACAATTATCCCGAAGTTTAATAATTATACATACACGCATCTGTTACGTGTGACACAATATCATATTATATACTTTATAAAAATGCATTTTCTTCCTTTCGATGTATTCCACTTTCCTTGATTTCACCGGCATTCGCATATCCTGGCTTTTGATATTCGTATCGTGCGAATTACATAATAAATCATTGACGCATTTGTTCTAAACTGCTACTTCATTTTTCTCCTCTAAAGAACTTTTGTCAAATGCAAAATCTTCCTTAGCTCGAGGAAATATCGATACAAACTTGAATTTTTCATTTATTTTATGTGACGGCGCGATACGACGCCCATATATATCTACTTTGTTACAGTATCGGTTCCAATTTAAAAAACTTGATAGATCGACCGGATGGCGTGTATTTTGTTTCCGAAAAAATATAAGAACAAGGTGTATTACGTGTCGGAAAAGATTTTATCTTTAGCCAGCACCGTGGGATCCGATCATTTGTTGAGCGTAGGCACTTGCTTCGGTAAATTCACAAAATCGGGAAAGTTTAGGCTGTACTTGACTGCGTTACATTGTTTAGCGCCTTACGCACAAGTAAGTATTTGAAAACAATTTGTATTTACCAAGAGATGTAAGTAAATTTAATCGCGGACAATTGTCTGTATATTAAGCACAAAATTTGGGTAAAATCCTCGGCGGAACAACAATTTCTATACGGACACCACATTATGAAATCAGGTTTTGCTCGTATAACCGAAGGTACTTCGCAATATCAAGGTGTCGTCGTGTTTTCCATGAACGACGTACCACTGGTATGTAAATTATTCGATTAAATTTATAATTATTAAAGTGATTTATTAAATTCGACCTGACTGGCCAATACAAATAATTCAACACCACGTTTCGGCCCTTGGGTACGGGCCCTTATCAAGTATTTCTATAAAAATTAACGAAAAATTTTTTTTATAATTGACAATAAGAAACAAAACGCAATTTGTGAAGTAAAGTACAGGATATTTTTAAGAACGTTACCTTTCAAGCTGTCACAGTGAAAGCCAAGATGTTACTAATGTCGAAAAAGAAGACAAGTATATAATATTACAATGTCTCGCGTCCAAATAATAAAAACATTACAAAGACAAAAGAAACAGACTTTACTAAAACAACAAACAATCATACTCTATGTATTAACGTGTCATATATCAGATTTAAATTATCTGTGTCTTTTTGGAGATTAATATTGTTGTTGAATTTTTTTATAAAAAACATCTCAGCAATCTCTCTCTTCTTTCTGTGTTTTTCACAGTGTAAAATTTTTGGTTCATTCCAATTAAAATCATGTCCATAAGTAGAACGATGTTTGCTAATTACACTGTGGTTACTAGGATGTTTTTTAATGTCTCTGCAATGTTCCTTTACACGTGTAGCTAGTTGTCTTTTTGTTTGACCAGTATATGTCGCATCACAATCATTACATTCAATCATATATACGACATCCGTTTTCTGATTAACATCAATCTTGTTCTTACCTTTCTTAATTAAATTATTAAGTCTTTTTGGAATCGTATATACTAATTCGAGGCCACATTTATTAAGCGCGATATTTAAATTTTCGCTTAGGTTTTTTATGTAAGATAAGGGCAAAACAGATGCTGTGTCAAACTTTTTATAACAAATGTCAGTATTGTGGGTAGAGTCCTTACGAAATTTTAAAGTTTTAATTCTCTTACAGATATGTGACTCTATAAAAGGTTTAAAGAAACAATTGTTGACCAAGATATCAGTTATTATTTTATTACTATCATGAAAACGATCGTCAGAAAGCAAAATAGCACGGTCTATTAAACCTTTTATGGTATTGATCTTGTATTTAAGTGGATGGCTCGAATAAAAATTCAGATATCTACCTGAAAATGTAGGTTTACGATACCAGTTGGTCAGCAACATTCCTTCAACCTTAGTTACAGTGGTGTCTAGAAAATGAATAGGGTTATTGGTTTTAATCTCATGAGTAAATTTTAAGCGCTGGTGGTACCAACCGTTGAAAACATTAAGTACCTCAGTAATTTCGGAAGTCGTCGCAATTGCAAAAATATTGTCAACATATCTGTAATAGACCGGTATAGTAAAATCTAATAAATTTAAACAATGAGTTTCTAGGTCATCCATGACCATGTAAGCCAAGATTGGCGATAAAGGAGAACCCATCGGACATCCGAAAATTTGCTCATAGTAAATTCCGTTAAAACTAAAGCTCGTTAAGTCAAGGACAACTGTGAGTGCGTGTAAAAATTGTTGTAAAGACATGTCAGTATTTTGTTTGATATGAATCCATCTATTTTCCACTGCTTTCAAAGCCAAGTCTTTCGGAATGTTCGTAAATAACGAAGTTACATCTAACGAGAATAAGACATGATTATCATTAATCTTAGTGTGTATAATATGATTAACAAAGGTCCAGCTGTCCTTGATGTAGGAACAAGGCTTTGGACTAGATTTATGTAGAATTTCGTGTAAATAAAGAGCTAAATTAAAGGAGGGCTACCAAGCGACAAGACAATAATACGTAAAGGATGTTTTTTTTTATGTATCTTTGGTAGTCCGTAACATCTGGGGAGGATCCCACATGTGTTTTTTAATTGGTTGTATGTCAGTTCGTCAATGATCCCGCTATCACGCCAACCCTTAACTAACGTGTTAACCTTCGTTTTTGTAAGATTGATGGGATCTTTGTTTAGTTTATTGTAAGTTGTTTGGTCACTAAGTAGTTCGTTCATGGTGTCATTGTATTTTATTTTGTCCATAATTACTGTCACTTGTCCTTTGTCGGCTTTCGTGATAAGTCGTCATTGTCTTTTAAAAACTTTTTGCATTCACATATCAGAAAGGATTTGCATCTCCAACCAGCAATTGATTTTTCTTTTGAAATGCAGAAGATATGATGTACTACCGGCACACATATACAGGGTGTCCCATTTTAATCTCCTCAGGCAAATATCTCGAAAAATATGGAAGATACGGAAAAATGTTTCAGACAAAAGTTGTAGGACTTGAAGGGGGACAGATGATGAAAATATGCACTTGACCTAGAGTGACTTATTGACGGTCAGGTCAATGTCATCGATGTTTTCTTAAATGAAACCCCCTATTTTTCAATACATATTCTTGTAGCTTATTTCGAGAGATAATGAACATCAGTAGCAAAATAATTCCAAAATCTGTATCTGATTTTTTGAGCTTGAGAGAGAATTTCGGACTGCCTATTAACAAAATTAATAAAAATGATCGGATAGACTTGACACTGAACATTGTTAAAAGTGTAGCGGCCAATATTCAGAGAATTCCCGATAACTTAAGAGAACAAACCAGATCTTCCGTTTCAAGTTCCTTACAAAAATTTTTAAATAAACAAAAACATGTCAATGCCACAGACAGGTTTCTTCTGAATAGTTTCTCTGAATGCAAAAAGTTTTTAAAAGACAATGACGACTTACTTATCACGAAAGCCGACAAAGGACAAGTGACAGTAATTATGGACAAAATAAAATACAATGACACCATGAACGAACTACTTAGTGACCAAACAACTTACAATAAACTAAACAAAGATCCCATCAATCTTACAAAAACGAAGGTTAACACGTTAGTTAAGGGTTGGCGTGATAGCGGGATCATTGACGAACTGACATACAACCAATTAAAAAACACATGTGGGATCCTCCCCAGATGTTACGGACTACCAAAAATACATAAAAAAGAACATCCTTTACGTATTATTGTCTCGTCGGTTGGTAGCCCTCCTTTAATTTAGCTCTTTATTTACACGAAATTCTACATAAATCTAGTCCAAAGCCTTGTTCCTACATCAAGGACAGCTGGACCTTTGTTAATCATATTATACACACTAAGATTAATGATAATCATGTCTTATTCTCGTTAGATGTAACTTCGTTATTTACGAACATTCCGAAAGACTTGGCTTTGAAAGCAGTGGAAAATAGATGGATTCATATCACACAAAATACTGACATGTCTTTACAACAATTTGTATACGCACTCACAGTTGTCCTTGACTTAACGAGCTTTAGTTTTAACGGAATTTACTATGAGCAAATTTTCGGATGTCCGATGGGTTCTCCTTTATCGCCAATCTTGGCTGACATGGTCATGGATGACCTAGAAACTCATTGTTTAAATTTATTAGATTTTACTATACCGGTCTATTACAGATATGTTGACAATATTTTTGCAATTGCGACGACTTCCGAAATTACTGAGGTACTTAATGTTTTCAACGGTTACCACCAGCGCTTAAAATTTACTCATGAGATTGAAACCAATAGCTCTATTCATTTTCTAGACACCACTGTAACTAAGGTTGAAGGAATGTTGCTGACCAACTGGTATCGTAAACCTACTTTTTCAGGTAGATATCTGAATTTTTATTCGAGCCATCCACTTAAATACAAGATCAATACCATAAAAGGTTTAGTAGACCGTGCTATTTTGCTTTCTGACGATCGTTTTCATGATAATAATAAAATAATAACTGATATCTTGGTCAACAATTGCTTCCCTAAACCTTTTATAGAGTCACATATCTGTAGGAGAATTAAAACTTTAAAATTTCGTAAGGACTCTACCCACAATACTGACATTTGTCATAAAAAGTTTGACACAGCATCTGTTTTGCCCTTATCTTACATAAAAAACCTAAGCGAAAATTTAAATATCGCGCTTAATAAATGTGGCCTCGAATTAGTATATACGATTCCAAAAAGATTTAATAATTTAATTAAGAAAGGTAAGGACAAGATTGATGTTAATCAGAAAACGGATGTCGTATATATGATTGAATGTAATGATTGTGATGCGACATATACTGGTCAAACAAAAAGACAACTAGCTACACGTGTAAAGGAACATTGCAGAGACATTAAAAAACATCCTAGTAACCACAGTGTAATTAGCAAACATCGTTCTACTTATGGACATGATTTTAATTGGAATGAACCAAAAATTTTACATTGTGAAAAACACAGAAAGAAGAGAGAGATTGCTGAGATGTTTTTTATAAAAAAATTCAACAACAATATTAATCTCCAAAAAGACACAGATAATTTAAATCCGATATATGACACGTTAATACATAGAGTATGATTGTTTGTTGTTTTAGTAAAGTCTGTTTCTTTGTCTTTGTAATGTTTTTATTATTTGGACGCGAGACATTGTAATATTATATACTTGTCTTCTTTTTCGACATTAGTAACATCTTGGCTTTCACTGTGACAGCTTGAAAGGTAACGTTCTTAAAAATATCCTGTACTTTACTTCACAAATTGCGTTTCGTTTCTTATTGTCAATTATACAAAAAATTTTTCGTTAATTTTTATAGAAATACTTGATAAGGGCCCGTACCCAAGAGCCGAAACGTGGTGTTGAATTATTTGTATTGGCCAGTCAGGTCGAATTTAATGAATCACTTTTATAATCTTATTTATCACTGGCGACTTCTATTTAATTATTTGATATTATAATTATTTATTAAGTATAATTGTTGATTATATATTTGTCTTAAATATTATTAATTTTAAATGAAAATAATGGGACAATGCATGTAAAACTCATTTATAATATTTTTCATTAAATGTTTCAAGGATTTGGCGTTGCTGCAAAAAACACTGCCGACTGTAAACCTACGGATCCAATGGCAAAAATTTTCTTTTATCAAGCAGATATTGGAGAATATCTTCGTTCTGAAGATGCATTAATATAACAAAAATTTATCTCAACTTTAGAAAATACATATTTATCTATATAATTTGTATACTGAATTTAACTCTTTTTATACGATACATTATAATATATGATCTATGTATTATAAAACAAATCTCTTTCAAACCAAAGTTACTACTTATATGAATGTATGTACGTATACGCGCGTGCGCTTTCTAAGAGCAAGATAGAAAGGATAGTGGCAGTAGTAGTAGTAGTAGTAGTAATGCACTAGTGAGTGGTGCCAGAACGGTCCCTGACGACACCTAGATCGTAGAGATCCATTGTGTCTCCTCACTCTGGTAGTTAGTTAGATGTTCGGAGCTAGCCTGGTGCCCAGCACCAGACTTAATAGATCCACCACTCTAACTGTTTCAAGATCAGGGGGATTTAAATACATTTTCCCCCAGATTCTGTATCTCCTATGTAGGAGTGACGGGCAGTGGCACAATAAATGTACACTATCTTCCCTCTCATCCCCGCATAAGCGACATTCCTTTCGCTCTGCGAGTCCAAGGTTGAACAAATGAGCACTGAGAAGGGAGGAGTGACCTGTAAGTAGTCCCACCGCCACCCTCAGCCTCTGTCTGCTCATCGTAAGAAGTTCATTAGTCCTACTCACGTTGGTGTTCTTCATCAGGAGTTTGGCCTGACGGCAGCTTTTAGATGTCTCCCACTTGATCAGATGTTCTCTGCTCAGGTGGGATCTGATAGTTTCCTTTCCTACCGCGAAAGGAACACCCGCTATTGGATCAGTTGGTGCTTTACTAGCTCCCTCCTTGGCCAATGTGTCTGCGATTTCGTTCCCGGGTATACCTTGGTGCCCAGGAACCCAAACCAAGATGACCCTGTTAGCTCTGCTAAGTTTTTCCAGCGCCAGCATACAATCCCAGACCAAAGATGATTCGGTAGTTGTTTTGGCTAACGCCAAAATGGCTGCTCTACTGTCTGAGCAGATGTTTATCTTCCTCCCTATGGTGTTTTTGGTCAGAAGATGTTCCGTGCACCTT
Source organism: Lasius platythorax (assembly GCA_963971435.1). NCBI lineage: Eukaryota > Metazoa > Arthropoda > Insecta > Hymenoptera > Formicidae > Lasius > Lasius platythorax. Next base: position 793,880 of record OZ020544.1, on the reverse strand, counting down.
AGGATAGCCAATATCTCAGCCGAAAAGACTGTGGAATGGCACCCCATAGGAATACTCTCCCTATAGTCATCCTTTGGTCCATAGATTCCCGCTCCAAAACAGTGATTGATGCCTGATCCGTCGGTGAACCACGGGTCCACGTTAAGATTATTAATCTTACCTGGATCAAGTCATTCTTCCCTTGCTGGTATCCATGTATGAAAATGTTTTACCAGCTGGTATTTCTTTAAGATTCTGTCTTGCTTCCGTGTAAAAGAGTCCTTTTGGAAGAGGCCGAGCTTCGTGTGCCCTAGACCTGTGTCCTTCCATTCTTCCAGACATTTCAGCCTGTACGCTGTGCACCTGGCTGCGTTGACCGCAGCAAGGTCCAGGGGAGGTATGCAGAGTGCAATTTCTAGCGCCTCTGTAGGTGTGGTTTTTATAGCTCCTACTGCGGCCCTTAGGTAGCTACCTTGTAGGCTTTGCAGAAGGTTCTTCGTTTCCAACTTATCTGTTCTGGGCCACCAGATCACTGACGCGTATAGCAGTCTAGGGAGCAATATTGCCTTGTATAACCATAAGGCTACCTTGGCACTGACACCCCAGGATTTGCTCATAGCTCTTCTACACATCCACATGGATGAGTAGAACTTCTTCCTACTCTCGGTAAGATGTGTTTTCCAGTTTAACTTGGGGTCTAGAATTAGACCCAAATACTTAACTGAATCCGTAAAAGGAATTTCCTTCCCCCAGAGCTTTAAAGGCTCGATAGGTTCAGGTTTGTATTTTCTAGTAAAGACTAGTATGTTGGTCTTCGACGGATTTACCGTTAGACCTTTGGCTTCGCACCAGCTCTGTGTAATTTTTAAGGCATCGTTCATTCGATCCCTTAAAGCGTCCAGGAAGGAGCCTTTTACCACTATGGCTATGTCATCAGCATAGCCGTAGGTCAAGAAGCTCTTCCATTGTAAATTCTCCAAAAGATCGTTGACGAGGCACCATAACAGAGGGGAGAGAACTCCTCCCTGCGGACAGCCTCTGTCTGGTTTGCCTTTTATGGCAGTGTCGCCGTACCCGACCAGTGGGTTCCTCCCCGTTAGCATATCTTCGATCCAGTCTACTAACGGTTCAGGGACTCCATGTCTGGTCGTAGCTTCTTTAATAGCCTTGTTTGAGGTGCTATTAAAAGCGCCCTCAATGTCTAAAAATGTCCCTATGGCGTATCCTTTCGCCTCTAGTTGTGTCTCTATCCTGCCCACCAGGTGGTGTAAAGCCGTCTCAGTGGACCTGCCCTCCCTGTAGGCATATTGAGCGTTGGCTAGAGGAAGATTCCTCAGAGGCCCAGTCTTGAGAAACCTATCGATCAGTCTCTCTAGAGTTTTCAACAAAAAGGACGTTAGGCTAATAGGCCTATAGTCTTTAGCTTTAACGTGACCATTTCTACCAGGCTTGGGTATGAATACTACCTTGGTAGCTCCCCATGACTGGGGAACGTGTCTCAGCTCAATACTTGCCCTAAAGACTTTTGTTAGTTGACCTAACATCACTTTGAGTCCTTCTTACAGTAGTATAGGTTGTATGCCGTCGGGCCCTGGTGCCTTGTAAGGCTCGAAGGAGCCGACGGCCCATTCCATCGCTTGTGGATATATCACCTCAGCTGCTAGACTTCAGGCCCTGGGTTTGTAAGCAGCCCTGGGCCTATGTCGGCTAACTGAGACCGGGAGAGTCTCCTGAAATCCCGGAAAGTGAACCTCCATGAGGTGACTCAAGGTCTCCTCCGTTAATTCCGTGAATCTCCCACAGGGGAGCTTAAGACAGCCCCATTGCTGGTTGTTGTCTTTACACAGGATCCTGCACAGTCTGGATGCTTCTGGAGCGCTCTCAATGTTCGTGCAGAAGTTTCTCCACCCAATTCTCCTGGCTTTGACTATAGCCTTTTTGTAAACCCGCTGGGAGTCCTTGTACCTTTCCCAGGTTCCCGGCGTGTTTACGTTTCTAGCCCTATTGAAGAGCCTTCTTGCCTCCGACCTGAGCTTTGATAGCTCTTTGTTCCACCAAGAGACCTTGACCGAGGCATTCTTCAGTTCTAGTGGGCAGTTCATTTCATAGGAATTTCTGATGGCGTCACACATGAAGTCAGCCGCCACTTCTAAGTCATTCTTTGTGTGAAATCTGGTGGGAGCATTCTTCATTTCATTCTCCATCTTTCCTTCCCCATTTTTCTTCTTTTTGTATATGCCCAAGAGCGAAGCGGATCTGCCTGTGGTCGGATCCAGAGGGCTCACTCGAGACCCTCCATCCCTTCACCAGATCCACCACGCCTCTTGTGCAAAGTATGATGTCTAGCACCCCTTGTCTTCTAGAGTCCGCGAGTACCGCGGTCACGCGATCTCACCCGGGCAGAGCCGCGAATGCCCAGGGCTTGGCAAATACTCCCGGAGGTCGCCCGGTATCCGGGAGGCACCGTACGCGACGCAACTCCCCTTGCGCCACGCAGCCGTCGGCACGGTTGCACACACCTTGGCTTAAGGGGTTCCTCTTCGTCGGTCGCACCCAGTTCCACCCCTGAGCGGGTGATCCTTGCATGCGACCTTAAGCCCCTCCACCCGCCCCGGTCACAACCGGGACTACGTCAAGGTGGGAACCCGTTGGGGGAATAGTGGCAGTAATAGTATAGTAAAATATAAAATGATACTGTGTGATTTATTATAAATCAAAGAATCAAAGATATATCTCAAGTTTTAAATAAAATACATTATTAATGAATATTAAAAATAGATTAGTATATGAAAAATAAATATTAAATATTAATAGTAATATTTTTAAAATATTTTAATATTAATATAGATACAATATTAATGTTAAAAATATTAATAACAGTAATATTAAAATTAATATTTAATATTAAATAATGTTTAATATTTGATATTAATAATGTAAATAATAGGCTCTGTTATTAAATATATCGAATATAACGGGCTAAATGAGAGCCAAGCGCTGTAAGAGGTGCGCAAATAAGTTTTACTACTTAATGGTTAATGTGTAAAAAAACCTTTTATTAAAACCGTACGTTTCGGTCCTCCTTTCGGACCATCATCAGCGATGTCAATAATTAACTGTCAATGAACAGAGAAAGATATAAAATAGTAACACAGAATATATTATACAAAAATGATCGTTAACAATTAGAATTTTGGAGATACGTGGATAATTAATTCTTTATCGGCGTTTGTGTTGCGGAAAAAAAATTTTTTATCATAAAAAATTGCTTTACGTACATGTAGTATTCGTTAGTTCGCTTATCCACGGTCATCACTGACCTTACCGTCAATTCAACGAAATAATTCCTCTCCCGGTTCCAGTCGTGAAGGAAAAATTGCCGTGAGTCTTTGTGGTTGTAACCATTTTGACTGTAACTTTATGTGTGAATTAATTACTCAGTTTGCGGCTTGGTTTGATTGTTAGATAAATTTATATGATGATGGAGAGGTATCTTACTTCATCGAGCGGTGACAGGACCGTGAGCCGTGAGAGACAGTACACAACTGTCGGTTAACATATGTTAAAATTTTAAGTTGTCGCGTGACATTGTGCGTGCGTGTATAAACATTGTGAATATCGAAGTGATTAGTCTATCGGTCTAATGACGTAATCTGGCGCGCGGTGATTTTAAATTTTTGACATTCTCTCCACTGTCGTAAGATAAGCCTGATGGAGGCCTTCGGTGTCGGTTTGTAGATTGAGGCTGTTTTTTTGCCTCTTTATAAATATCATCTCCGACATCAAACGTTTTTTGTATGTGCTTTCCTCATCCAGGATTTCCACATCATCCCATGCGAATTCGTGACCATTTAGCCTGTGATCTGTGATGACCGAGTGTTGTGAAGTTCTTTTATTAATATGATTGCGATGCTCTGTGATGCGAGTTTTTAATAGCCTGCCTGTTTGGCCTACGTATGAGGCATCACAATCTTTGCATGGTATTTTATATACTAGGTTGTTATGTGATTCTTTCGGCAATATATCTTTCTGTACGCGTATGTACTTTCTTAGCTTATTCATGCTAGTATAAGACAATTTTGTTTGTAGATCACGTATCACAGGTCCAAATCGCTCCGAAATTGTCGGTATATACGGGATATTGAAGTAACTCGATTTAATTAAGTTATTTATGTCAATGTGATTCGTAATGCTAGAGTTGTCGTTTTTCTTATTATGTGATGCAATTAATTTTTTGAGTCTTTCATGTAAAGTCTCAAATATGAATTCTAACGGGTAGCCATTATTGAGTGTCGTGTTAATTACGAATTTCAGATTTTTTTGGTGAAAATCCGGATGAGAAAGACGAAATGCTCTATCTATGAGGCCGATGACGGTGCCTTTTTTATGGCAGAGAGGGTGTCGAGACTCGAAATGCAAATATCTCCCTGAAAACGTTGGTTTATGGTACCAGTCAAAGTTAATAACGTTGTTTCTGATAATCAGAGTGACATCCAGAAAATTGATTTGGTTATCCTCACCCTCCTCCATGGTGAACTGTAGACGTTTATGTAATGAATTAAATGTGTGTAATATGTTGTTACACATGGAGGAAGGCGCGGCCAACAAGATGTCATCTACGTATCTATAAAAAAATGGGAGATCTACTGGGAGAATCTCGAACGCCCTCGTCTCCAGATCTTGTAGAGTGATGTCGGCGATGACTGGAGATAGCGGGGAGCCCATAGGTGTGCCGAACGTCTGTTGATAGTAGACGTTATCGAAAATGAAATAGGTGGAATCTAAGACGAACCGGACTGCCGCCATGAACTCGTCGCGTGGAATGGTGCACTTTTCTTCAATGGAGTTCCATCTTTTTGTTACGCTCTCCAAGGCTAGATCTGTCGGTACGTTGGTGAACAAAGAAACCACGTCTAGTGATAGCAGTTTATGGTTGTCCGGAAAATGCTTGTTTCTTAATTTTTCGACGAGTTGAAAGCTGTTGTCGATTCTGCTGTTAGCTGCTGGTATGGAGTCGTTAATGATGTTGTGTAAAAAAGTGGCTAATTCATATAACGGGCTATTCTTAGATGATACAATGATACGGAGAGGGAAACCCGGCTTGTGAATTTTTGGCACACCATAGGCTCTGGGTAATACGCCATCCGTACAGTTAAGTCTTTTTTAAATGTTGTCTGTGATATAATCGCGTTTCTTCCATCTCGCGAGTATCTCGTGGAGATTTCTAATTAGTTTTTTTGTTGGATCTTTGTTGACTTTCGAGTATGTGTTATTGTCATTTAAGAGAGCATTCATTTTGTACATATAATCTGTTTTGTCAAGGGCTACGGTTACGTTGCCCTTGTCTGCTCTTGTGAAAATCACGTCCGGATTATCTTGTATGAAATTATTCGTGGCGATCGACGCCCTGATGATCTCCTTCTCCAGTGGTGAATTCTTGAATGTATAATTAGATAGGCTGTTTATGATGGGATTAGTTCTGTTGCGGATGATGTGACGGATGTGTGGTGGAAGTTTGCCAATGTTGTTCTCCACACATTTTATGAATTCAATTATGATTGCGTCTTTGTTCTTTGTGGGTAAACTAAAGTTATCTCCTAGTTGTAGGAGTCCTTGTACTTGTTGTGGTATCTGAGTGGAGGACAAATTGACAAACCATTTGTTCTGGATGTGTAAAGGAGAGGGGGATGGATCTTGGAAGTCGGTAGGATTGAGGAATATTTCGTTAGTAGAGGACACGGGGATAGGGAAATCTGGTTTGAGAGAGAACATCTCGGCGGAACTCGTCTCTGTTTGAGTGTCATTGTCTGGAGGAAGGCAAGTGTTTGATGTCATTTCGTTTATGTGCAGTAGCGTGGCCTTGAAATATTGTACCGGACGGATTTTCTGTATCGTGAGTCTATTCTGTTTATTCGTCAGCCAGCAAAGTTTCTTTTCTATTCTTTCACGTTCGCTCGCGAAATGGCGGTGGAGAGATTTATATTGAGTGTTAAAGAAATTGTTGCATATTGAGATTGGCAACGTGTGTGAGATATGTCGTACCAACTTGTAGCAGCGTGTGCGTAAAACTCGGATTTGCTCATGCGCGTCATATATTTCGTTCCGCATCATGCTTTTAGCGAACCTTTGTAAAATGTTTTGAAATTTTTTGACGGAAATGTTGTTGTGTAAATTAAAGTCGTAACCTTTAAACCGATTTAAATGCGGTAAGATGATGTTAGCTCTGATACAGTTCTTTAAAAACTTGATGCGTATCTGCATGATAGATATAGATTTTTGTGCTTTTATCCACGTTTTCATGTTAGTGACTAGTTGATAATTAAAATTGCGTTTGATGAATTGAAAAAAAGTTTGGGTACGCATACTTTCAGCCAGCGTAAAATTAACAATGTAAATAATAGGCTCTGTTATTAAATATATCGAATATAACGGGCTAAATGAGAGCCAAGCGCTGTAAGAGGTGCGCAAATAAGTTTTACTACTTAATGGTTAATGTGTAAAAAAACCTTTTATTAAAACCGTACGTTTCGGCACACCTATGGCACACCTATGGGCTCCCCGCTATCTCCAGTCATCGCCGACATCACTCTACAAGATCTGGAGACGAGGGCGTTCGAGATTCTCCCAGTAGATCTCCCATTTTTTTATAGATACGTAGATGACATCTTGTTGGCCGCGCCTTCCTCCATGTGTAACAACATATTACACACATTTAATTCATTACATAAACGTCTACAGTTCACCATGGAGGAGGGTGAGGATAACCAAATCAATTTTCTGGATGTCACTCTGATTATCAGAAACAACGTTATTAACTTTGACTGGTACCATAAACCAACGTTTTCAGGGAGATATTTGCATTTCGAGTCTCGACACCCTCTCTGCCATAAAAAAGGCACCGTCATCGGCCTCATAGATAGAGCATTTCGTCTTTCTCATCCGGATTTTCACCAAAAAAATCTGAAATTCGTAATTAACACGACACTCAATAATGGCTACCCGTTAGAATTCATATTTGAGACTTTACATGAAAGACTCAAAAAATTAATTGCATCACATAATAAGAAAAACGACAACTCGAGCATTACGAATCACATTGACATAAATAACTTAATTAAATCGAGTTACTTCAATATCCCGTATATACCGACAATTTCGGAGCGATTTGGACCTGTGATACGTGATCTACAAACAAAATTGTCTTATACTAGCATGAATAAGCTAAGAAAGTACATACGCGTACAGAAAGATATATTGCCGAAAGAATCACATAACAACCTAGTATATAAAATACCATGCAAAGATTGTGATGCCTCATACGTAGGCCAAACAGGCAGGCTATTAAAAACTCGCATCACAGAGCATCGCAATCATATTAATAAAAGAACTTCACAACACTCGGTCATCACAGATCACAGGCTAAATGGTCACGAATTCGCATGGGATGATGTGGAAATCCTGGATGAGGAAAGCACATACAAAAAACGTTTGATGTCGGAAATGATATTTATTAAGAGGCAAAAAAACAGCCTCAATCTACAAACCGACACCGAAGGCCTCCATCAGGCTTATTTTACGACAGTGGAGAGAATGTCAAAAATTTAAAATCACCGCGCGCCAGATTACGTCATTAGACCGATAGACTAATCACTTCGATATTCACAATGTTTATACACGCACGCACAATGTCACGCGACAACTTAAAATTTTAACATATGTTAACCGACAGTTGTGTACTGTCTCTCACGGCTCACGGTCCTGTCACCGCTCGATGAAGTAAGATACCTCTCCATCATCATATAAATTTATCTAACAATCAAACCAAGCCGCAAACTGAGTAATTAATTCACACATAAAGTTACAGTCAAAATGGTTACAACCACAAAGACTCACGGCAATTTTTCCTTCACGACTGGAACCGGGAGAGGAATTATTTCGTTGAATTGACGGTAAGGTCAGTGATGACCGTGGATAAGCGAACTAACGAATACTACATGTACGTAAAGCAATTTTTTATGATAAAAAATTTTTTTCCGCAACACAAACGCCGATAAAGAATTAATTATCCACGTATCTCCAAAATTCTAATTGTTAACGATCATTTTTGTATAATATATTCTGTGTTACTATTTTATATCTTTCTCTGTTCATTGACAGTTAATTATTGACATCGCTGATGATGGTCCGAAAGGAGGACCGAAACGTACGGTTTTAATAAAAGGTTTTTTTACACATTAACCATTAAGTAGTAAAACTTATTTGCGCACCTCTTACAGCGCTTGGCTCTCATTTAGCCCGTTATATTCGATATATTTGATATTAATGTTTAATATTTATATATTAAAATTTATTATTAAAAGAATTCAATAATAAATATTAATATACAAATATACATAGAATATCAATATAATAACTACAGTTATTAAGATTAATTTATTATCATTAATAATAATTAAATTTAAATAATATTACAATTATTAAAAGTAATGATTAAAAACGTAAACACATTATATATACTTAAAAATAAATTAGAAATAATATAAAAAGTCGGCAAAATAGATTAAACTCTCTTTTTAGTTTTTGTTATTATTATTATTATATATAATGTCATCTGCGAGTTGTAAATGTTTCAGATAATCTGTTTGAATTTCGATTTGAGAAGTGCGTAATTTGATCTTGTTCTTAATATTTGTGAGAGATGGTTCATCTATATCAATTTTCACAAAGTCCATTATCTAAAACAGATTATTTTGACATTTATATTATTGTTAATAAGTAATTTATTCTCGCATAATAACAAAATAATTTTCTTGCATGTTTGTGTTTCACATATAAAATAACTTTTTCGTTTTTAGCAGCAATTAAGAAGTATGTTATTCGTCATTTTTTAAAATACATTTAAATATACACACATACACGCACATATATATATATAGTAAATTTAATATTATTTATTTAATTTAGATGATCATAGAGGCCGTGGTCGCGGACGTGCGCGGGCCCGATGTTATCGGCAGAGGGGTGGTGCCCGTGCACTTTGTTTTAATAGAGGCGTAGGCGGAGGCCGAGGTCGAGGCCAAAATTTTAGAAGAGGAGGAAGAAGAGGCCCTTTAATAATAAAAAAACTATTATTTATCGTAATTTCCTAGTTTTATATAATTAAGTTTTCTATTAAATATTATTAAATAAATAAATTTAAAATTATTCTCTCTCTCTCTCTCTCTCTCTCTCTCTCTCTCTCTCTCTCTCTCTCCCTCCCTCCCTCCCTCCCTCCCTCCCTCCATCCATCCCTCCCTCCCTCCCTCTCTCTCTCTCTCTCTCTCTCACTGTCTCCTCTTCCTCTCTCACTGTCTCCTCTTCCTCTCTCGCTCTCTCTTACTTTTTCTTTATTTACATATATAAAAAAGCCAAGAGTAGTTTTTTATTATTTATGCTCTTTCTATTCTTTATTTTTTTAATTAGTTTATCTTTTATGTGCATTAGTTCAATTTTTATCTGCAAAATAAATTTCAATGAAATTACAATATTTATCTAATTACTAATTTTTACGTTTTTATTGTAAAATCGAAATAGTACGAGACACGCGAGATCTAATAAACGAGCCAAGCCGCTAAAGCATATATGATTCTCTCGAAATCTTGAGGCTGGCGACGCGTCATAGCTATAGCTATAGTTTAGGAAAGAAAGAGACAGAGAATTGTATATCTATTCTCTTCTACTGCCCGAAGCTGGCCGAACGCCGAGCGCACACGTACACGGCTCCTTCCTTGTGTGCGCTCCTAGCCCCTCCACGCTGTATGGCTGCAGTGTATCGAAACTGGCATCACTGACCACGCTACATAATCTGTCTCTTGCGACAGATAGCTCGTGATCTTCCAGAATAAGGAAGAATTTTGTTTCCCTTGAACCGCAAGATGGAACGAATCGTCGATGATTTGCGCACGATTGAGAACATGTATTTTCATATACTCCGGAGAGTTCAGATAATTCGCAATTTTGTTCCAATTCTCGGAATCGTAATTTATACGGTAGTATCCTGTCGCACAATAAATAAATTTTATGTATTTATTTGTTAAATCATTTTAATTAAATTTATAAATATTTCCGCGAATATCATGTGTATTTTTCTTTTCTTTTAATTCAAAGTGCGTATATGTGTGTGTGTGTGTGTGTGAAAAATGTGCATAAGATATAAAAAGTTGTATTGGAGACAGTTGCAAATTATGGATTATTAATTATATAATTATTTTTCACTAAAAATGTATTTTAGTAGAATTGAATTACGTAAAAAATTTTGTTATAAATTTAAATTGATTTTGACTGCGTAAATTATAAGCAAAGTAAGATTGAATCCAAGTTTCATGATACAATAGCATAGAATATAATATTTCATTATATTGAATATCATAATATTATTATGTATATGTGTGAGATATCTAAGTTTTCATTAGTAAAAGATATAAATAAAAATATAGAATGATATTTAGTAAAACGTAAATTATATGTATATGTAGAATAAACGGATTCGTAATATATTTATTGATTAATATTCACCAGCTTGCTGTAAATTGGCTATTATCCAACCGTCCTCTTCGATAATCAGATGAAATCCAGCAGTCGGCCAACCGATCGATGTACATTTTAACCAGTGGACGTTGTTGAGCGAAGTACGTTCAAAACTTGGACGTGTCTGCGCAGTAAAAGTCACAGGAATCATCCATACGTCCTGCATATCCGATGGATTGTAGCTTTCTAGTCGCATAGTAATCCAGCTTTTTTCATAATCTCGTATTATCATCACCACGGGATAATGTTTTTGCTTCATCCAACTAATCATTAGAGATGTTAAATTAATATTCTGCTCGTATCTGAATTTTGATTCTAGATTCTCACGTAGGGCATCTTGCATAGCGGCCCATAAATTATTCGAAATTGCCGTTGAGTCAGATGCACTAAATTTGAAAAATCTAACATTATTGACATTAAACATTGTAATAGGTCGCAGGATATCAGATTAGGAAATATATGAAATTACTATTAAATTTACATTTAATTATTAATTTAATATTAGAGTTGCCATCTCTCCGGTTTTGACCTGGAGTTCCCGGGCGAAGGAGAAAATTTCCGGGCTACTGGAGTGTTTGATGATTTTTTAACGGTATTTCTCCCCCCACTATGAAAGTCGAAGGTTAAATTGCAAATAAAATATATGAAAATATTAAGAGGTGTAGAAAGTACGGATAAGAGATCGTTATTGCAATGTTTTTTTTCTTGTTTTTTTAAGAGACCGATTTTGCTCGTGCAATGTGAAATGCGTAATTTTGCGATATAAAAGTAGAAAGGAGGAGAAAATTTCCGGGCTGCTGGAATGTTTGATGATTTTTTAACGGTTTTTCTCCCCCCACCATGAAAGTCGAAGGTCAAATTGCAAATAAAATATATGAAAATATTAAGAGGTGTAGAAAGTACGGAAAAGAGATCGTTATTGCAATGTTTTTTTTTACTTTTTTTTTTAAAAGACCGATTTTGCTCGTGCAATGTGAAATGCGTAATTTTGCGATGTAAAAGTTGAAAATAAGAATAAGTGCAAAAATTAATTGCAATTTGCGTATGAGTATCTTACAATATTACTCCGCCAGCACTTCACTATTCGCCCACCTCACCTCCCCCCTTTCACCCTCAATGTTTTCTTCTCCTTTTTTTGACGGATCTCCGGGCAAAGGCACTGAGGTGGCAATTCTATTTAACGTACGTATATTAATTTAAAATACAATATATATATATATATATATGTATATATACATACATATATATATACATGTATACATATAATATTATGTTTATTTCAAAAGAATTCTACGTTACGTGTCAATTGGCCTCCACGTGGCGTCTCCTGGAAATGCTCTGTATGAGCAGCTAACAATTGACACATTAAGAAAAATCATTTCAAAGTACATATGTACGAAATATTGATACACACACACACACACAAAACACATACACAACACACAACACACACAACACACACACATTATATACATATAATTATATCAATAGATCGTATATGTATATTTTGAAGTGACGTTATTTCTTTTCGAATAATTACATTTCGCAGTAATTTTTGAAGAGAAGTTTAGCTCTTTTGTTACATTTCCAATGTATTTCAAATATGTGTATATTTATATATATAAAATATGTGTGTGTATAATTATATATATATATATATATCTGAAATAACATGGGAAATGTAACAAATTTAAGACCTCAACTTCTCTCCAAAAATTACTGCGAAATGTAATTATTTGAAAAGAAATATTGTCACTTCAAAATATACATGTACGATCTATTAAAATAATTATACATGTGTGTGTGTGTGTGTGTGTGTATCAATATTTCGTACATATGACTCTAAAATGATTCTTTTTCGAATAATTGCATTTCTCGTGTTATCATATGTACCATATCTTGTTATTTTTACCATCTCTTAGATTTCAATTACTGTTTCTCACTCTGGCCGCAATATTACTGAGAGGACGCTAGTGAGCAGCGATTTTTTTCCAGTCACACTAACTCCCGTAAGACCAACGGTTTTTAATAATATTTCGTCGGTGATCCAGGTTAACATCCGAGAGGGAGGTTACGTAGATTGGAGTCTCTACTGGGCAGGTCCCTGTTCGGGCGTCATGTAACGCGGACAACTTTCCCGACGCGCGGATCGAATCGCCGGTGTCAAGGTTCGAGAGAGGAAGAGACTCTAAATACGTCAACACCTCAGAGTTTGAGAAACAGAGTTTATTTTACAGATATATATATATATTGCGACGTCTTTATTTCTCCGTTATGAACGGACTTTACTGCCGTCCCGCTCTCGTCGTTGCGCGGATCTTTTCTTTAGCGCCAACGACGGGGAGTAACCTCGTTGGACGCGAGAGTCGAGCGGAAAAGTCGCCGACAAAAAGGGCGACAGGATCAGGGGGGAAAAGGATAACGCGCCGAAAAGGAACGGGTTGATAGGAGTTCCGCGCGTGCCGTGCTGAAAACCGGATATTGCACGCGAAAGCCGAAGATTGGGCGCCAGACGCGGTCTCTCACGCGTCAATTCGCGAGATCACGAAATTACGCAAACTCTAATTATCCGGATTCGTCACTGGCGGGCTAGCTCGCCTAACGGCAGAGGGGCAGGGTAGTAGTTGAAGGGACACGACATTTGGCAAGAGGCGACACTCACAGACAACGAGAAATACGGACGCTGACGGACACACAAAAAAAAAGAAAGCCAATAAATAAGAGAAATATAGTCGGGTTTATTACAAAAAAAAAATAGTGAATGAGATGCGCGCGGAAAGAATCTTAATAGTGTGTGACAGTAATATAAATCGGAGATAAATAGAGCTAATTCAAAATAAAAGAAAAGAGATAATTCATAATAATTAGTTGAAGACCGGATAAAGTTCACGTAAAGATAGGTATGATGAGAAATATAAGCGGAGATAGTTAGAATAATGAGCCCATAGACGAGGCCCAGTGCATACAGAATCTGGGGTGGAACGACAAAGAAAAAAAATCATATTCTAATAACGACGGCAAATCACCGAGGTTATAGTTTCGGATCTAAAAATAGGCGAACGGAATAGATTGCGTTATTCGATGGTAAACCCGACAAAAGATGTACAACTTAACTCTAACATAAGCAAAAAAAAAACAAAGTAATATTCGCGAGACAGACAACAAGAGCGCGACACGCGGAATTAATACTCGCTACGTTCGGTGGTAACGATTCGCATACGAGACTGGATGTCCGATCTCTACTTCGGAAATTCTCACAACGACGAGAACTCATACGTCGGGTCTTTACCGACGGCACATTACAACGACGATTTTCGGTCCCCAAGGCCTCGCCGGCCGGGTTGAATCGTTGCGAAATTTCCGGTACAGCCGCGAAGAGTAAGCGCGATTGAAACGCCGACAAAGGCGGCCGCGCGACGCAATTCCTTCACATGCATTCACGCCGGGCGGCTCACGCATACACGCGCCTCGAACGCGACGCTTAATCACTCTCTTACAGACACACTAAATACGTAGACATGCTAACGCGACGCTTAATTATTTACAATTACCGAATCGCGACGCGAATCTACAGAGCGACGATAATTCGTTACGGTGGCCGCGAAATCTTAACCAAAAACACATTAATATACGAGACCTGTGCTCTGCAGGCTCACGGGATCGAGATCGCTTGTCGTCGTGGCCGCGACACTAATAACTTTATTAATTACTGGGCATAGCCCGGACACTAAAAATTCACCAAACTTACAACGACGACGACAGAGCGACGCGATCCCGGACGCGATCGCACGTGGCTTATTATGCAGAGGGCATCCTCACCGGCACCTTGGCACTCCTCGGTAGGGCAGGTCGGCAACACTCGTCCTTCTCCAAATACTCTTTCCGGAACGTGAACACGGGAGCGGCGGCTGAGGTCCTCTCTTTCGCACCGGTCGCGACAGGCTGATTCCCGGATTCTCTCGATCCCGAATCGATTGCTCGGGGCCTGCCCTAATACTGCGCACGCGGGGTGCGTGCTATCGCGGCCAATCACGCGACGGCACGCGACGGCACGCGACACGCCGGTAAGCGCCAAGTTCAAGGCCGTGTCGGGGGCGCAGGTACCCACTATAGTACCAAAATTATTCGTAAGGCCCGTTCGACAGGGCCGTCGCCGAGTTTCCACCGCTGACTTCTCTCTGATATAATGCCACGGGCGTGACCTCTGCTTGTTCCTTCCCGCCTGGGCTCCGCGCTTTCCGCTCTCAATTTGTGCTCGCTATCCTGTGTTGTTCTCCATAGGATTTTGCCGTTACCCGTGCCTCCGATTTCGCCTCTGCGTCAATCGCCTCCGCACCCACGCGCTCGTATCATAACAAAAAAAAAAAAATAAAAAAATAAAAGTCTGACGCTCGAAATTAGACAATAACAAAAACGCCTCTCTGGAGACTGCGGCACGGTTCTCGTGATTTCTCGCCTGACGCGAGAAGGGAGGAACTCAGCGGACGCGCGCGGGACGGCAACGTCACAATATATATATATATATATATATATATATATATATATATATATTTATATATATATACATATGTAAATGCAGCGTGCGTGGTTGAAGCGGGCGCAAGCGGTGATATATACAGCGTGGTCCGAAGACCGAAGCAGGCGGCGCATATATCGGGTGACTCGTAGGCCACGATAAACGGCGCTATATACAGAGTGGTCCAAAGACTGAAGCAGGCGGCGTATATACCGGGTGGCTCGCAGGCCACGATAAGCGGCGCTATATACAGAGTGGTCCGAAGACCGAAGCAGGCGGTGGATGTACCGGGTGGCTCGCAGGCCACGATAAGCGGTGTTATATATTGAGTGATCCGAAGACCAAAGCAGGCATGGCGTCTTACTCTACGGACAGCACGAAATACAGACCGGGCTGAATTCCACGTCAGCTCGCGGTAAGGGTGGACATCGGATATTCCCGGTGGAGTCGAGAAACGCCTCTCCGCGGACAAGTAGCGGAATACCGGGTACTCCCGGCGGAGTCGAGAAACGCTTCGACGCGGACAAATAGCGGAATACCGGATATTCCCGGCGGAGCCGAGAGATACCCTCGACGCGGACTGGTAGCTGAGTATGAGAGAGTGTTTTTGGTAAGATCGCTGGATAGGATCTGGTGTCAGTGTGTCGGCCGGGCCGCCATATATACCCGGCCGACCGCATTCCTGGGTTCTCCCACTACTCGCAGGCCTGAGCGGACAAGCGCGAGAGCGAGCGCGAGAGCGAGCGAGAGAGCGAGCGAGCAGACAGTACAGATTGCAGTACAAAGAAAGACCGAGAACCAGGAGAATATATATTTATTTCAGAGCCGTAGGAACGGTGCATTGTTGTACCGTTATATCACGATGTTACGCGGAAATACATCAACCAATTTCCAGAACGGATATTTCCAAACGCAAACATATTTTTGCGTTTGATATATCGGATACGAGATATAGGATCCATTGTGTCAGTTAAGAAAGATCTTGTTGTTTGTAATGTAACGTTCCGCCATTTTTCGAAACCGTATTTTTGCAAATAATCACATTCGGCTTTCATTTTTGTAGTATATCAATGGAATAAAGAATGATTATTTAGCCCGCTTGCTTTTATTTTTATTGTTCGAGATTGAGCGAGAAAGGATGATCGACGCCTTAACAATTAAACCTAATCATAATTGCCGCGCAAAGACGTCTCGCGTCATGCCGCAGCTCGCGCGAATCGCCGGTCTTGGGCCTGTCGCCACACCGAGCCAATCACTTCGGCAATTGACGTCATTACCATCCAATCAGGGGCGGCCCGATAGCGGTCGCCCTTGATAACAAATAAATTGTATTTCTAAACAATTAATGCCCTTCTAGAAAGATCCAAACCGCTTAGACACAAACAGCTTCAAAAATAAACCAGTAAAACGGAAAGTGGTTAAAGTCTCGACTGTCCGGGATCTTTCTAGAAGGGCACGACCAAATAAATACGCGACCCGCTCGGGCCTCCGCGCACAAATCAGATTCTGTTCGACGCGTGTACGCTATTCTTGTGATTCAAAGTTATCTCTCGCTTAACGAGGACTTCTTATCTCGCGATCGTTTTCCGGGTCGTGATTCCGTCGCTTGCGGAATTAAAAATCGCAATCACTAATTAATAGAGATTAAATGTATAAAACTGTAAATAGTGTCACGTCCGTTTATTCTATTAAAGAAAATTGTGCCGTTTAAACAAAGAAAAACTGTTCTTTTCGAATCTCACTCGCGCGGTCCTAAGAAAGAAACCTCGCCTTCTCGGTGCTCCTCGTTCCCGAGTCCTATCTCGCTCTCGCACATTATTGCTGGTCCTTCGAGCCGGATCGCTTGTCCGGTGCCGATTCGTGGAGTGAGTGCAGTGCCAGAGGTAAGCTTGTGTCCTTCGTGCTCTTCCGGATTGTGCACACCTAGAAGACGAAAATGAGTAAGGACATGGAGTGCATAGTGCGAACGCAATTCGAACTCTTCGGGCGCATCTCGCGCGCTAACGAAAACCTGAAGAAGTCGGGTGCCGCGAACATCACCGTCGGCCTGCTTGAGGCTCGCCTGGGCTCTCTCGCCTCGAACTGGGAGAAGTTCGAGGCCAACCACGAAAACCTCTCCGAAAACCACTGGAGCCGACTAGCTGGAACAGACTATTTAAAAAAGGATTTGATGGCCTTGACGGAGGAAGCTTACTTCACGCAGAAGGGTTTGTTCCTCGACGCCCTCCGCGAGCTGAAGCGTGAAGAACCCGGGGAAGCTCCGACCTCTCCTACGAGTGCCCCGCATCCGCCTCGTACGACCTTGCCTCGCATTCAGCTGCCGCAGTTCTCGGGTCAGTACGAAGAGTGGCCGTCCTTCCGGGATCTTTTCCACTCGCTCATTGCCAAGGATTCCTCAACGTCGCAGGTCGAGAAGCTTCACTACCTGAAATCGTGCGTGAAGGGTAAGGCGGAGTTGCTTATTCGCTGTCTACCAACGACGGGGGAGAATTTCGACCGTGCATGGCGGACGCTGAAGAACTACTATGAGAACAAACGTCTCCTGGTATGCTCCTACATCTCTCGTTTAACGGCGCTTCAAAAATTGAAGGGTGAGTCAGTATCCGATTTACGTAAATTATATCATTGCGTAATGAGCACCGTCGGCTCGCTCGAGAGCCTCGGACGGCCGATAACTCGGGGAGAGGACTTATTCGTGCACCAGATAGTCGAACTGCTCGATCCGCGATCGCGACGCGAGTGGGAAAACTCCATAAGTGACACGACCGATCCACCTTCGTATTTCGACGTGCAGCAATTCTTCGATCGACGGCTGCACACCCTCGAGTCGCTTCAACCGGTAAAAACTGAGACGAACTCTTCCAAGTCGAGCAATAATTCGGGAAAGCAAGCACGCGTACTCCACGCGCGAAAGCCGGAGGGCAAACGCGGTCGCTGTTCACTCTGTAGTCAAGAGCACTACATTATGTTTTGCGACGGCTACAAATCTAAAACGGCCGCCGAAAGAAAACTACATGTGGAGGCTAACAACCTGTGCCTCAACTGCCTCGGTAGGCACAAGGTATCGGAGTGCGCATCGAAAAAGACGTGCTCGACGTGTGGAGCTCGTCATCACACCACCCTCCATGAGGCTTGCGCGACGGTCGAGGTTACCAAGGTCTCGCACGCCGCGAACCGATCGTCCAGCCGTACCCCCATCGTTCTCCTCGCTACCGCGCGTGTCCGAGTGTCCGACCGCTTTGGCGTCCCGCACGTCGCGCGGGCCTTGATCGACCAAGGATCCGAGACCTCACTGATCGCGGAATCGTTAGCGCAGCAGCTAAAGTTGCCGAGGTCACATACCTCTGTGTCGGTGTACGGCGTCGGCGGGAAGATGACTGGCGTAGCCCGAGGCCTGGTCGATCTGAACATCTCGCCGTGGAAAGGAGGGTCGCCGATGACCGTCTCGGCGCTGATCCTCCCTCGGCTGACTCTCTACAGCGGTGGGTTCCGCACGACCCGCCGAGCGTGGGCGCATCTGGATGGGCTTGAGCTGGCTGACCCGGAATTCCTCGCCGCCGATCCGGTGGACCTGCTCCTCGGCGCTGACGTCTGTGCGGACATCCTCCAAGAAGGCTTGCGACGAGGAGGCCCCCAAGAACCGGTGGCTCAACAAACAACATTAGGATGGATATTATCGGGGACTATCAATCTAACGAGCGAGGCTCGGTGTATTCGAACTCACCAGTGTCACGGAGATGCCGATCTTCCCGATCTGGTGCAGCGATTTTGGCATCAGGAGGAGGTGAATCCCACCGCTGCTCCGCTCTCGGCTGATGAGCTAGAAGCCGAGGATCACTTCGTGCGTACGCACTACCGCAACAAAGACGGACGTTACGTGGTCCGCCTCCCGCTCAAGTCGCCTCTATCGGATCTGACGGCCACGAGGCGTTCCGCGGCCCGCCTCCTCGAGCAGATGGAGAGACGGTTCGCCGGGGATGCTCAATTCGGCCGGCTTTATCGCGACTTCATGCGGGAGTATGAGGTCCTAGGCCACATGTCAACCGCTCCTCCCGCGCTCGCAGCAGCGAGTCCGGGGTGCTTTCTTCCTCACCACGGCGTGAGGCGAGAATCCAGTTCCTCGACGAAACTCCGGGTCGTATTCAACGGGTCATCGAGGATTCCGTCCGGGGAAAGTCTCAACCAGCGCGTCCGAGTAGGACCTTGCAGCCGGAGCTGCACCGCTCAGTCCTGCGCCGGGTACATCCAGGGAGGGACTCGACGACGGCAGCAGCACCGGAGAGCCGGTGAGATACAAATCGGTTACCAGGGTTGTGGAGTGCGGCCCGGAGGGAAAGAGGATAACCAAGAGGATCTTGGTACCCCTAGACGGCCCGGTGGACACGGAAAAGGCCGTCCAAGCGACCCAGACGACACGGGGACCCGTGTAGTACGCGGGAATGCAGGAAGTGCAGATAGTGCACAACCATCTAGTAGTAAGATAGCTACACTTTATTATTTTTTGTTACACTTTTTCTCCAGTTTTACATGGTTTTCATTGACAGACCATTTGATATGGTATTATAAGTTTAGTTCTTTTATAAAATACCCGGTAACGATTGGGGTAGAAAACGAGAGATTTTTAGTTCGAGTGACATTGTCTTATTTTGTTATTTTGCGCCTAAGAGTACTGTCGGCGGATCATTACGATCGATTTTATGTTGATATAACGCGTAAGTGTAAGAAAGTGCAGATGCTCATAGGTACCGATCTACACTTTTTGCTAAGACACTTGCACTTTGCGAGTCAGACCGTTTATTTTTGGTTTAAGAAATTTTATTTAGTGTGTAAACCCGAAAAATGGGTAGTTTTCATCCAGTCATTAGGTATTAAGATTACTGTATATAGCTGTACTATAGTTAGACTTAAGTCCGTGCGGCGGCGCGATGCGCAGGCGTCAAGCGCCGATGGTGGGCGAGAGAAAGGGGGAAGCCCAGGAGTGGGGACAGCTATAAGAGGCGGTGCGAGTGGTTGGACGAGAGTTCTTTCGCTGGCGACTGAGGAAGTAAGAGTTCCTTCTTTGGCTCTGAGAAAGTAGAGTTATTATCGCGAGCTTTAGAGATAAAGTTATTCCGCGTGCGTATGATTAAGTCATTGTGCGAGCGTAGTGAAATAACGAAAGAATTCCGCGGCGCGGGCGTAATTGCGCGACTTGGTAACTTAAGTGTTCTGTCTATTCGTTTGATTGAATATATTTTTTACAAAATATATAATTATATTTTATATATTAAATTGAACAAAGTGAACTTTATTTTACCTGGTTTATTCCTTTGAATCCTGGCGATCCTGGGAATACTGGACCTGAAACATATTCACGTGGTTAATAATTATACGCGAGAGTCGTACCTACGACGTAGTGTCGTGACTTACGCGGGAGTTATTCGGGAAGCTGAATTTTGGTGTTCCGGTCTGTTCAACGAGGGTCTCGGCAACTTGGTGGTGATCCTTGACGACGAGGAACCTGTAAGAATAAGAAGAAAAAGCATTAGTAGGACATGGGAACAAAGCAAATTTCCGTTGAGGCAACGACGCAATAGATTGCGTCATCCCGACAAGTCCGAACGTGTCGGGCGGCCATCTTGGTGGCGTGACTCGGGACAAAGGAGACTGCGTGGAGGGGGTATAACGGCCATCCAGCGGCGTAGGACCTTGCTCGTGGATGGGTTAAACAAGCTGGCGACCGTAAACAAAGGTAGGAGAACCTATTTTTATCGAAGTGTGATACTCTTGACCTCGGTTGTCCGGTTACAACCTAACCTCCTGCCCGCCCTGGCCGATGTGCTTCTTCGTTGGCGCGTCCACCGGTACGTCCTAACGTCCGATGTGGAAAAGATGTATCGTCAGATACTAGTCGACCCGGCGGATAGACATCTGCAACAAATTTTGTGGCGTCACGATAGTCAGACTGACGTCAAGGCGTATACCCTAAATACCGTAACTTACGGTCTAGCTTGCGCACCGTTCCTAGCAATGCGCGCCCTGCGCCAGCTAGCGGACGACGAGGAGGCTCACTTCCCCAGAGGCTCGGCCGTGCTTCGCCTGGATGTCTACATGGATGACATCCTGACCGGTGCCTCATCCATCGCCGACGCCAAGGACCTCCAAGTTCAACTGCAGAACTTGTGCATGGCGGGCGGGTTCCCGCTGCGGAAGTGGTCGGCCAACGATCCAGCCTTGCTCGCTGACATCCCTCCGGAGCATAAGACGAAGCACGAGTCGCTTTCCTGGCAGCCACAGGAATGTCACGCCATGCTCGGTCTTCAGTGGCACCCGCGGCTGGATTGCTTCTCCTTCTCCACCAGAGCTATCTCGGTGCCTACCTACACAAAGAGGTCAGTGTTATCCTTAACGGCCCGTTTATTCGACCCGCTCGGATGGCTCGCTCCTAGCGTAATCCGAGCGAAAATCCTGTTTCAATCGACCTGGCTCCAAGGGATCGACTGGGACACCCCGTTGGACGAAGCCAGCGTACGACTTTGGCGAGCTTTCCAGGAGGACCTCCCCCGATTGGAGGAAATACGCGTTCCCAGGTACGTGCATCTCGAGGCGACGGGCGCATCAATCGAGCTCCATGGCTTTGCAGATGCATCTGAGCGGGCGTACGCCGCCGCCGTTTACATACGGACGGAAACCTGCGGAGTAATAACGGTTGAACCCATCGCGGCCAAGACCAAGGTCGCCCCTATTAAACAAGTTACCTTACCTCGCTTGGAGTTGTGCGCGTCGACTCTGCTCGTCCGTCTGGCGGCCCACGTTCAGCATGCTCTCGGAGCATCAACGTTCCAGTACATCTGTGGTCCGACTCCACCGTCGCTCTCGGATGGATCCGAGGGCATCCAACGCGCTGGAAGACGTATGTGGCTAACAGAGTCGCGGAGGTCCAGTCCACTTTACCGGAGGCTCAATGGCATCATCTCCCAGGAACGGAGAATCCCGCCGACTGCGCATCGCGGGAGACCTCGCCGAGCGAGCTGGTCAATCACCCGCTCTGGTGGCAAGGCCCCCCCTGGCTCAAGGCTGACCGATCTTCGTGGCCGGCCGCCGTGATCAAGGGACTCGACGACAACTTTCCAGAGGAGCGCACAAGGTTGCATGCTGTCGCGACACAGCCGCCGCCGGACGACGAACCTGATGAACTCCGGCGATTCTCATCCCTTAATCGCCTGTTGCGAGTGACGGCCTGGTGCCGGCGATGGCTCCTCCGACGGGACACGACTCGAACTCCGACGGCAGACAAAGGCCTGTCTCCTCCTGCCGGCGTACTCACTGCCGCCGAATACAGCGACGCGCGCCTCGCTTGGATCCGAGTGGTGCAAGCTGAAAACTTTAAGGCAGAATTAACATCGCTCTCGCAGGGCACCGCATTAACAAAAAAAAGTTCACTTATCAGATTGACTCCTTTCGTAGATCCGCAAGGCATCCTCCGGGTCGGCGGGCGGATCAAACACGCCCTGCTAGCTTTCGACGAGAGGCATCCGGCAATCCTCCCCCAGTCGTCTCACTTCACGTGGCTAGTCGTAGAGGCCTGTCACCGGCGGACGCTACACGGTGGAGTCCAGCTCACCCTCGGCTCAATTTGGCAACGATATTGGATTCCTCAGGGGCGTCGCCTGGTGAAAGCGGTGATCCAGCGGTGTGTCACCTGCGCGCGGTGGCGGGCGGCCACGCAGCAGCAGCTAATGGGCGATCTGCCGCGGCGCCGAGTCACTCCAGCACGGCCTTTTCTGAATACCGGGGTGGACTACGCCGGCCTCCCATCCAGCTGAGGACGACCAAGGGACGCGGGCACCGCTCCTATAAAGCTTTCATCGCGGTCTTCGTGTGCCTAAGTACGAGGGCCGTGCATCTCGAGGTAGTCTCTGACTATACCGCCGACGCGTTCCTGGCGGCCTTGCGACGCTTCACCTCACGTAGAGGCCTCTGTCGCAGCCTCCAAAGCGATTGCGGTACGAATTTTGTCGGGGCCGATGCCCAATTGCGTGCGCTTTTCAGTGCCAGCAACCCGGAACAGCGTCAAATAGCCGCCCAGCTGGCCAGCGAGCAGATCCAGTGGCGTTTTAACCCGCCGGCGGCCCCCCACTTCGGCGGCATCTGGAAAGCGGCGGTCAAGTCGCTCAAGCATCATCTTCGCCGAGTACTGGGGGAAACCACGCTGACATTCGAGGAGATGAGTACCCTCCTCGCGCAGATAGAGGCCTGTCTGAATTCGAGGCCTCTTCAAGCTCTATCCGACGACCCGGACGACTTAGCGGCCCTGACACCGGGCCATTTCCTAATAGGATCAGCCCTGAACTCCATCCCCGAACCGAGCCTCTTGGAGTCGCCGATCAACCGATTGACCCGATGGCAGCTGCTCCAAAGGATGCGCGATCACTTCTGGGAGCGATGGTCGCAGGAGTACTTGCACTCCCTTCTCCAGAGACCGAAGTGGTGGGCCGCCAACGACCAGGTTCGAGTCGGTCGACTCTGCCTCATCCGCAGCGAGAACACGCCGCCGACTCGCTGGCCTCTAGCGCGAATCACACGATTACATCCAGGGAAGGACGGCCGGACTCGCGTGGTCTCCGTCCGCACCGCTGCCTCGGAGTTGACGCGCCCGATCGCGAAAATCATCCTCCTGCCTGGAAGCGACTCCGACGCGCAGGAGGAACAGCGCGCGTAACCGAGCGTGAAGCTCCTCGCTCTTCTCTATGTAAAAAAAAAAAAAACTAGCTGAATTACCAAAGCCGCAATTGAGAGCCCCTGCGGTAAATCATATAGCGCGTATATGCAGAAATATAAGCTAATAGTTAACATCGACGATAAAAAAAAATTATATTAAATTATACGTCAGTCACCTATTCTTTAAATTAATAATTTCAAAGTTGTACGGCTTACCTTCAGATCATCGCCTCGACATTGGAATATCGTGCCTTGGGCAATTCGAGCCACTCCAGTATAACCGCATAATTCCAGTCTCTCCCTGCACAATATTTAATAAAGGTTCCAAGCGACATATTATTAACAGCTGTACGAAATGAGCGATTGAATTGAAAGCACTTGCGCGACGTTAGGCTAGGTCGTGAAATTCCTCCCGGGCCGATACGCACCGATATCGTCGAACATCACATTTTCACGCAGATTAATACTACCTTCGCTCTTCTCGCTCACGACCACCCCACTAGTCACAGCACTTCACTTAATCCCGCGCCTTCGCCCAACACCACGTGTTGATATAATGCGGGCGCAATTACCACTGCACATCACAATTAAAACGCGACTACTAACGCTCCGGCAGCACACACCGCATTACCACGTGCGCATAGTAGTAGGCAGCGCCGTCATTCACGCTTGAGCTCAGCGACGGCTCACTGGGAGGGCCGCTAGGGCCCCGATCCCGGATAGTGAACTTTTCGCCCAGACGCTCCAGGCGAGGCGGGCGGAATGTTCGAGATTGAGCGAGAAAGGATGATCGACGCCTTAACAATTAAACCTAATCATAATTGCCGCGCAAAGACGTCTCGCGTCATGCCGCAGCTCGCGCGAATCGCCGGTCTTGGGCCTGTCGCCACACCGAGCCAATCACTTCGGCGATTGACGTCATTACCATCCAATCAGGGACGGCCCGATAGCGGTCGCCCTTGATAACAAATAAATTGTATTTCTAAACAATTAATGCCCTTCTAGAAAGATCCAAACCGCTTAGACACAAACAGCTTCAAAAATAAACCAGTAAAACGGAAAGTGGTTAAAGTCTCGACTGTCCGGGATCTTTCTAGAAGGGCACGACCAAATAAATACGCGACCCGCTCGGGCCTCCGCGCACAAATCAGATTCTGTTCGACGCGTGTACGCTATTCTTGTGATTCAAAGTTATCTCTCGCTTAACGAGGACTTCTTATCTCGCGATCGTTTTCCGGGTCGTGATTCCGTCGCTTGCGGAATTAAAAATCGCAATCACTAATTAATAGAGATTAAATGTATAAAACTGTAAATAGTGTCACGTCCGTTTATTCTATTAAAGAAAATTGTGCCGTTTAAACAAAGAAAAACTGTTCTTTTCGAATCTCACTCGCGCGGTCCTAAGAAAGAAACCTCGCCTTCTCGGTGCTCCTCGTTCCCGAGTCCTATCTCGCTCTCGCACACTTATAATTATTTAAATTCATAGTAAAATTAATTTCTAGTGCATTTTATTGCTTATCGTTGTTGTTCCATATGATTATTTAGCTTAGGAAAATAAGATATAACGTTTAGTTGCACAAAGAACTAGAATTACCTAGAGTAACTAACAACCAACCAATCAGGCGTCGTCCCAACACACCACGACATGCGCGCGCAACACTCTAAAACTAACTTGCGACTATTTTACAAGGACAGATTCGCGAACGAATTTTAACTTTTTTTGTGATTACCAGCAATATTATTTAGTTGATCATTCAGGAATATTCGATAAATATCCTATCCAAAGAATATATGCGTTACAATTTATGGAGACATAAGGCGGTATTCATAGTCAGGTCTTAAGACCGTCCGCATCGAAGACCGTCTTATATCATGTCTTAAGATGGCGTCTAGTTTCATAGTCATAAAATACGGCGTTTTTAAGAACCGGCAAATAAGACGGTCTTGACGAAGACGATCTTATTGAGCACGTCTATTCCAAGTTTCATAATCCTGTCTTGATTAAAATAAGCAATGTCTTATGTGTGCATGATTTCATAATCGATTACGCTGTACTTATTTGAGAAATAAGACCGTGAATGAGACCGTCTTCGCCAAGAAAAAGTTCGAGACGTCTTAAGCAACGTCTGATTTAGAAAACCGTGGTCTAAAATGATATTATTCGAAAAATAATATACGCAGATGTTCGTTTTTCCCATAAATTAAGCAAGTCTGTTTGTTTTTGCTGCATTAGGCTGAACTGGCTGCACTAGTTCAGCCTAGTGCAGCGAAAACGAACAGACCTATAGTAAGGTATTGTTCTCGTACATAAGAGTGATCGTGGTAGGGATATATAAAACACGCGTCTGTATGGTTTGCAGCGGTTAAAAGCGGTGATTGAGGTTAGGATAATACAGTGAAAGTGTTGATCAGTTAATTTGGTCGATCCGTTGCAATGGCACATTTGGAAGATCTGCAGAACCTCTACGACATGGATAATATGGATAACATGGAAGACACGGACACCGACGAATCCTCTGACGAAGAAAATGAGCAAGTTCCACGTGCTCCAAAACGATACGTTCGCGATGGTCAGAATCCATTTGAGTTCTACAATGAGATCGAATTTAAACGACGATTTCGATTTTCCAAACACAGCATTATGCATGGAATATTACCGAGAATTGAAAATAGATTGGTGAAAATTAACAATCGCGGTCTACCAATTTCACCTGTATTTCAATTGATAGTTTGTCTACGATTCTACGCTACTTCTAGTTTTCAGGTAAGTCTAATTTGTGCAAGACAATTTTTGTATAAAGTGAAAGAATTTATATAATACCATATTTCAGTTTGGTGTTAAGGAGATGTATCAATGCAAAGTTTCCTCCGAAACGATTCACTTTTCGGATAAACAACGAGTCGGACGCTAATCGTCTATTAACAAAAAGCGGAAGGTGTTTCTTTCCTTCTTTCCGAAATATCAGTCGTCTCGGAGGAAACCGTGAATCCGTAAAACAGCTATCTCTCTCGCACTCATGGCGGCTCGGGCGGTGTACACCATCCTCTTAACAAAACATATATCATCGTTTTCACGAGTTACGATAATTAATTTAATAATAATTCCCTTTCCTTTACAGCTCGTTAATGGAGATTTGATATCACAGTCCACAATTTCAAGAGTAATATTCAGGATATCAACGCTTCTTGCGGGTGAAATGTACACCGTCATTAAAATGCCCGCAACGGAATAAGCTCAAATGGAGAACCGGCAATTATTTCGGCAACTTGGGACAGACGGGAATGGCATTGGTCTTCCTGGAATCGATGGCGCTATCGACTGCACGCACATACGTTTATCCCATACGAAATTCCAAAACATCCAGGAAGTTTATAGAAATCGTAAGGAATATTTTTCCCTCAATGTTCAGATAAATTTTAAGAAGTATCCAGGGCACGCTAATAATGGAATCCATGAGATAAAAAGTCTTAATTATTTACGATTAGGTCTTATTTTGATTATTAACTATCTGAATTTCTTGCGATACAGGCAGTGGTTGGACCGCGCATAAAATTTTTGGATATCGTTCCAGAATGGCCCGGAAGTCAACACGACAGCCGAATTTTTCAAAATTCTAGAATCTACATGAGATATTACGAGAGACAGCTAAGAGGAGCCCTTGTAGGAGACCCTGGCTATCCATGCCTTCCATTTCTGCTGACCCCGCTAGTGAATCCCGTTACGAATGCAGAACAAAGGTATACAGGACAAAAATTATTTTAGGCGTTAGAAAATTTATACGGAAAATTTTCACTAAAGCTTTTCTGTTTCAAACAGCTACAATGACGTACAACGAAGAACGAGACAAATTGTTGGAAGGACGTTTGGAGTATGGAAACGTAGATTTCCTTGTCTGTCAAAAGGTCTGGGAATAAAATTAATATGCAGCATCACGATATTCGTAGCTTGTGCTGTTCTGCACAATTTATCCCTAACTTTGGACAACGTTCTTCCCGAGGAAGAGCCGATCGAAGAGGAGAAAGAAGCCCCGGCTCGACCCCCACATTGGCAGCCTGGAGATGGTTTCGCAGTAGAGAAGCTTTGATTGAACGGCTCTTTCAGTAAAATTTTTTAATCTCTTTTTAATCTCTTTTTAATTTCAAAAAACGTATACATATTTAGCTTATGATCATTTATATCGTTAATAATTAATATAATTGATATTGTTAGTAAATTAAGGAGATTAAATATTTCCTTAATTGTAAATATGGAGTGTCATTTATTATTGTGAATGTATGAAATAATTTGAAAAGAAATATTTTTATTATTTTCGTATAAAATATGTTTATTTTATAAATCTATATTATAAAGCTTGTCACACATATATTATAAAATTGCACTAAATAATATCAATATTAAGCATAGTCTTTTTCTCTAGCGAATCTTAATTCTGCTAGTTCGGTTTCGGCTGTAGCCTTTCTTAATTCTAATTCTTGTATTTCGGCCATGTGTTGTTGCTGCAATTCCTGTATGACGTTGAGATGGCATTCCTTCATTTTCGCAACCTTCATCTCGTGATTTTTTTTTATTTCAAACAGCAGTTTATCCTGCTTACGAAGGTCCGCGATTCTTTGTACTTTTTCCGAGTCTCTTGAGATCCTTTTTTTGGAGGAAGATTCAATGGCGATGGAGCTTCGACGTCTATTAACAGCCGTAGGAGCAGGTTTTGCCGGAGTTTCTGCAGGGATTCCTATAATCATAAAAATGGAAGATTTTTATGATTCAATAATATAGCAAAATCATCGCATATGTAATAACATTTATAATTAGTGTATCACTTTAATTATGTAAGATTTATCACCTGAGTCAGTTACTTTTGAAGTTGGTATATTTGACGGATCTGGAGGACATCCGTCGTCTTGTACTTCCTGGTCTCCCAGCAACTCTTCGACCAAATATTCTTCGAGAGTGGTTTCTCGATTATCGTCCTCCTGTACAATTTTGTTTACGTAATCTGAAAATTAAAAATATAATATACTTTAGCGTCTAAAAATATATTATTTGTTTTCATATCTACTATGACTTGGTATATTTAATTTGAGTAAAAATAGCAATTACCGTTTTCATCTTCCACCAATATGTTGCACGAGAAATTTGTTGGAGCCGCTTCCATTAAATGGGGAACGATCATCGCTATCTCCGGATCAACTTCTGCTGGAGGCAATGGAGGACCTCCTCCAGTCGCCATACACGACTGTTTTTCATGCGTCAAGGCCTCTCGCTGAGCATGCTTTAAGTTCGTCCACATTTTTTTTTTTAATTGTTTCATTGTTCTTTGGAAAGAGGTTACAAGTCATAAAAGTTTAAAAATCTTATAGATTAGGCAACCTTCATTCATTCACTCATTCACTCATTCATTCACTCATTCACCTCATCTCATTTCGTCCATCTCATTAATGTGTACACGCACCGGCAGGAATGGAGTCCCTCGGTAAATGTATGCGTATGTGTATGACAGTCGAAAGCGTCACCGCATACACAAAGCGCGACGTATGTGTCACTTGAAGCGCGGAGATCAAGCAGCGAAGGAGAAATTGGTAGGAGGCAATCCGATGTTGCATCCTTTTCGCAAATCGCACGATCGAGAGAGAAAGCAATGTAAGACGTGATGTCAGTTAGAGGTGTCCCTACAGCCGTCTCACTCACTCGACGCTCGAATGGAGAGAGTGCGAGTGAGAAAGCTATAGGACACCGCGCTGTCTCTATCGGCTTCTCCTTCGCTCCAATATCGAGCTGTCATCCTTTCCTTTTTTTTCCTTTAAGAAACGTAGCTGAGCCGCGTGCATTAATTATATTAATGAATAGATATTAAATATTAAAAAATATTAATAAACATTAATACTTATAAATAAATATTAATATTAATTATTAATAAATATAATATAAATAAATATTAACAATATTATAATAGATAAGCTTGCGCGTGTTATAAAACAAATAGATTGGTAAGAATTAGGTCTATAACGAGCAATTATGAGTGTTTTCATAGTAATTAACTTTATTATTATAGAGTTACAAGATTCTTTAAGACGGAACATTTCGACAATTACTTGTGTCTCTTCAGCCGCGAACGAATGAATACATTTAAATTATGGATATGTCAAATTTTATTTTAAATGATTGCGAATCGCTGGTGTTTTTGACGCAACATCTTTGAAGTATTTTTTTAACATTTTAGTATTGTTGACTATGGACGATCGATACACAGTTCCGTCGTCCGTTCCGTCGTCCGTTCCGTCTTAAAGAATCTTGTAACTCTTTTTATATAATAATAAAGTTAATTACTATGTAAACACCAATAATTGCTCGTTATATGCTTCATTCTTACCAACCAATAAATACTAATAAATATTAAATATTATTATTGACGCGAGACATTGTAATATTATGTACTTGTCTTCTTTTTCGACATTAGTAACATCACGGCTTTCATTTTGACAGCTTGAAAGGTAACGTTCTCAAAAATATTCTGTACTTTACATCACGAATTTGCGGTTCGTTTCTTATTGTCAATTATACACAAAATTTTTTTGTTAATTTTTTATAGAAACACTTGATAAAGGCCCGTACCCAAGGGCCGAAACGTTGTGTTGAATTATTTGTATTGGCCAGTCAGGTCGAATTTAAAAAATCACTTTTATAATTAAATATTATATAATATTAATAAATATTAGGAATTATTTTATTTCAAAACAAGGAAACGAAATGAACTAACGAGTTATTCCTTATTTCTAATTCTGCAGTCCATTTCGTTTCTTTGTTTTGAAATAAAATAATTCCTAATATTATTAATATTATATAATATTTAATTATAAAAGTGATTTATTAAACTCGACCTGACTGGCCAATACAAATAATTCAACACAACGTTTCGGCCCTTGGGTACGGGCCCTTATCAAGTGTTTCTATAAAAAATTAACAAAAAAATTTTGTGTATAATTGACAATAAGAAACGAACCGCAAATTCGTGATGTAAAGTACAAGATATTTTTGAGAACGTTACCTTTCAAGCTGTCAAAATAAAAGCCGTGATGTTACTAATGTCGAAAAAGAAGACAAGTATATAATATTACAATGTCTCGCGTCAATAAAAATATTTAATATTTATTAGTATTTATTGGTTGGTAAGAATGAAGCATATAACGAGCAATTATTGGTGTTTACATAGTAATTAACTTTATTATTATATAAAAAGAGTTACAAGATTCTTTAAGACGGAACGGACGACGGAACTGTGTATCAAACGTCCATAGTCAACAATACTAAAATGTTAAAAAAATACTTTAAAGATGTTGCGTCAAAAACACCAGCGATTCGCAATCATTTAAAATAAAATTTGACATATCCATAATTTAAATGTATTCATTCGTTCGCGGCTGAAGAGACACAAGTAATTGTCGAAATGTTCCGTCTTAAAGAATCTTGTAACTCTATAATAATAAAGTTAATTACTATGAAAACACTCATAATTGCTCGTTATAGGCCTAATTCTTACCAATCTATTTGTTTTATAACACGCGCAAGCTTATCTATTATAATATTGTTAATATTTAATTATATTATATTTATCAATAATAATATTATTCATAATAATATTAATTAATATTAATATTCATTTATAAATATTAATGTTTATTAATATTTTTTAATATTTAATATCTATTCATTAATATAATTAATGCACGCGGCTCAGCTACGTTTCTTAAAGGAAAAAAAAAGGAAAGAATGACAGCTCGATATTGGAGCGAACGAGACGCCGATAGAGACAGCGCGGTGTCCTATAGCTTTCTCACTCGCACTCTCTCCATTCGAGCGTCGAGTGAGTGAGACGGCTGTAGGGACACCTCTAACTGACATCACGTCTTGCATTGCTTTCTCTCTCGATCGTGCGATTTGCGAAAAGGATGCAACATCGGATTGCCTCCTACCAATTTCTCCTTCGCTGCTTGATCTCCTCCGCGCTTCAAGTGACACATACGTCGCGCTTCGTGTGTATGCGGTGACGCTTTCGACTGTCATACACATACGCATACATTTACCGAGGGACTCCATTCCTGCCGGTGCGTGTACATCTTGTAACGATTATTGGATATAACAGAGACCATGTCAACCACATCTGTACAAGGCTTTTGTTCATGTAGGTAGTTTGTCTGTCCTTTATCTAATATTTTTATATTTCATATTTTATTGGATATTTAATGGACATTCTGCTCCTTCGATCTCGGGACAATTTTATCTTTTACATTATTACTTATTTATTTATTTATTTATTTATTTATTTATTTATGTATTTAATTTCATGTACATTTTACCGCATTCGTCCGGAATGCGTGTTATCATGTGCAAGCAACAGTGTTGATGATTGGTTTATGTTTTGCAGGGGCGGATATCACGGATATCCTGCCCTCTGCGTCTTACATTTACTTATATTTAAGGGAGGGGGGAGACACTGTACACACACACACTCACTCATTCATTCACCTCTCATTCATTCTTCCACATTCACTCTTCTACACTAACAGGATTTTTTCTTTCTTCTTTCCACCAACACTGTTTTATTTTATAGTGTAGTATATCTAAGGGGGGCAAGGGGGAAAGGGGGGGGGTTGTGAGATCGAAGGAGAGCGTAGAATTACGGAGTCAGGATCATTAGGGCTGCCGACTCCGGGGCAGTCATGCGCAAGCAGTACCCCCGGACTCGGCACGACGATTTACCATCTTCTCGTCGTTAAGAGTCCCGAGGATGGTTCGCGGGGGTGAGGTTTTATTGGGTGGGAGTCCCACACTGCCGGTTAGTACGGGCTAACCGGCGTGCATAAGGCATTTCCTCATTCCTCGTAAAAAAAAAAAAAAAAAAAGATTAGGCAACTTGTTCAAATTTCATGAGGATATCAGTGATAAAATTCTTATATTTAATTATTTTAGGTAAGATGTAATTGTACAGGTATATATATTGTACTGATATAGGTAAAAATTAAAAATTATTTTACTCACAATATGCACTACTTCCTTCGAATTATTATACTGCTCAACCACCTTTTCCCAGGCCGCTTTTTTGTCCTTTAATGTTGAAGCGTTGCTTTGTTTCGCTTCAATCATATTTTTATACTTGCTTATTAGGCTAAGTAATATTTTGCGTTCAACTGGAGTGTAATGTTTACTTTTTGAACTCATTTTAAAATAATTTTTTTGCGACACTGCTCAGGAAACTATTTTGTAACTTTATTTTAACCTCAAAACTGCCGCACTTGCTCACCTCAAAGCCGGTTATGAATTTTAAACATGACCGCCACGATCTTGCACATGGTTGACAACACAATGGCCCGTATTCATAGTCCGTTCTTATATTTAAGATCGTCTTAAGTGCAGTCTTAAGACGCCCTCTAGATTCATAGTCGAAAAATGAGCAAGGACTTGATCAAAATCTTAAGTTTTAACTTGTCTAAGACAATCTTATTTCTGAACGCTTGATATGTTTCATAAACGTATCTTATTTGACATAAGCACAGGCTTAAGATGATCTTATTGGTTATGTATTCATAGTCATTTAAGATCATCTTATTTGACATATATATTGTTAAATAAGACGATCTTCGTCAAGTCATGGTCAAAGAGGACTTAAGCAAAGTGTATAAAGGTTATGATAAATGTAAATCAATAATAATAATGGATGTGATAAATCTTGATATTGAAGATATTAATTTTTTTAATGATGAACAAGATAATAATAACGAAGAAATAATGCGTGCACCAAAACGCTTCATTCGTGATCAAGAAAATCCATTTGAATTTTATAATGCGCAAGAATTCAAAAAAAGATTTCGCTTTGCGAAGAATTCTGTAATTTTTGGTATTTTACCATTAATCGAAGAAGGACTGGCAAAAATTAATTACCGCGGTTTGCCAATCTCTCCTGTTTTACAATTATTGATTTGTTTAAGGTTTTATGCAACAGGAAGTTTCCAGGTTAGTTTAAATATACAGGGTGACCCATTTTAATCGCCGCACCCCGATTTCTCTGAACCTAAGCCAGATAGAGAAAAACGGTTCAGACAAAAGTTGTAGGGGACAAAGGGGGCCAAACAATGGCACTAACGTCTTTGACCTTGAACTTGACCTTCAAGGTTATTTCAAGGTCAAAGTGGTTTTTTAAATGGGAACACCTAGTTTTGACCCCGGATTCGGAAAGAGCGGGAAATTTTACGTTCAAAATCATATTGAGAAAAATTTTTTCAAGGTCATTTTAAGGTCAAATCAAGGTTCCGTTTAAAATCGTTTTTTTCCATGAACCACAGGCTGAGCTGGTTCAAATTGACCGTAGGTTTAATAGAGGAACCCACAAACCAAAAAAACCACACACCCCACA
Organism: Lasius platythorax; assembly: GCA_963971435.1. Classification (NCBI taxonomy): domain Eukaryota; kingdom Metazoa; phylum Arthropoda; class Insecta; order Hymenoptera; family Formicidae; genus Lasius; species Lasius platythorax. The sequence continues at coordinate 759,713 of OZ020544.1, read as the reverse complement.
CCCCACACACCCAAAACCTACACATCCTAGTAAACAAAACTCAAACTCGCACATTCTAACCCCATGCACTCCATACTCTCACTGCGAAACTGTTACACCCCAGTCCCACACAACCGTACCCCACATACCCCAGTCCCACACATCCCTACCCCACACACCCTAAACCCACACATCCTGAACCCTGATAAATTTTTCTTAAGGGCAAAATGATTTTTTAACGGAAACTTTAAGATTGTTGAAGCTTCTGTTATACAAAATGTACATTAACCTTACTTTTTGCGCTACCCAGAAACAACGTCGTGGACGTAGTAAGGACTGTTTCCTTCGGGGTGCTTGATTATAGTGAGTCCCCTTGCCTCTCACTGTTCGGGGTGCTTGATTATAGTGAGTCACCTTGCCTCTCACTGTTCGGGGTGCTTGATTATAGTGAGTCCCCTTGCCTCTCACTGTTCGGGGTGCTTGATTATAGTGAGTCCCCTTGCCTCTCACTGTTCGGGGTGCTTAATTATAGTGAGTCCCCTTGCCTCTCACTGTTCGGGGTGCTTGATTATAGTGAGTCCCCTTGCCTCTCACTGTTCGGGGTGCTTAATTATAGTGAGTCCCCTTGCCTCTCACTACTGTAAATAAATTGTTATTTAACCTCGAAGCAAGTGTTCAAAATTACGACCATTTGCTTGAAGGCACAAAGTCAAACGCCTTTGAAAATGGCGAACGGTGTTCTGCAAAGTTTGCCTCGGAACGGCAGCGCATGCTCGACGAATCCGATCCTGCATATCTGCTCTTGTAGTGGGTTTTTGTTCAAAAACAGCATTTTTTAAATACCCCCATAAATAGAAATCTGGTGATGTAAGATCGGGTGAGCAAGCAGGCCAGTTAACCGGACCTCCTCGACCAATCCATCTGTTATGATAGTGCTCATTCAAAAAATCCCTTACAATTCGAGCGAAATGTGGTGCTGCGCCGTCCTGCTGGAGCCATATTCTTCGTCGCGTTTCTAAATCAACATCTTCCATCAATCCAGGTAGTTCATCTCTTATTAGCGTCAAATAGGTATGTTGATTTACATTTTCTTCAAAAAAATAAGGGCCAATCAAATATCCATTGATAATTCCGCACCATACCATAATACTCCAACGTCTTTGATGGTTTACAGTTCTGACCCAATGAGGATTCACATTAGACCAATAATGGCAGTTATGCCTATTCAGTTCCCCATCACTTTGAAATTTTGCCTCATCAGAAAAAAGAACAAAGTTAAAAAAGTCTGGATCATTTTCTATCATTTGTAAAGCCCATTGGCAAAACACAATACGCTGTTGAAATGGTCAAACTGTAGCTCTTGAACTAAAGTAATATGATGCGCATGATATTGAAGCACCTTCATAATTCTTAAGAAAGTATTTCTTGGAATACCAATTTCCCTTTCGACTCGACGAGCGCTAATGTGAGGGTCAAGATGAGTTATTGCAAGAACAGTTACAACTCTATTATCATTTTCATTATACTCATGGCGCCTACGTTGGCGAACCATGTGTCCATCACGAGCTCTTTGAGTTAAACGTCTGATAGCTCTATCGTCAGGGTGTCGTCTGTCAGGAAAGCGTTCAGCATAAAGTCTCGCCGCGCCACGATAATTATTTTCGCTTGCTCCTAAAACCATAATCATATCAACGATCTCGTTGGGCGGATAGTCAGCCATTTCAGAGAAGTTACTATTACTATTCAATTTAAATAGTAAAATGGTATCAAAAATATTAATAATTATAAGGCTCACCGATTTTAAGATTTTCCGCTCAAAGTGTGACAAACGAAGTACTGCAATTAGCTTAATAAAGTTACCGTAATTTTCCAACGTTTTTCCTTTTTAGACGCGACCGTATACGGGCGAGCCTTATTACCATTTTACTATTTAAATTGAATAGTCCTTACTACGTCCACGACGTTGTTTCTGGGTAGCGCAAAAAGTAAGGTTAATGTACATTTTGTATAACAGAAGCTTCAACAATCTTAAAGTTTCCGTTAAAAAATCATTTTGGCCTTAAGAAAAATTTATCAGGGTTCAGGATGTGTGGGTTTAGGGTGTGTGGGGTAGGGATGTGTGGGACTGGGGTATGTGGGATACGGTTGTGTGGGACTGGGGTGTAACAGTTTCGCATGTGAGAGTATGGAGTGCATGGGGTTAGAATGTGCGAGTTTGAGTTTTGTTTACTAGGATGTGTAGGTTTTGGGTGTGTGGGGTGTGGGATGTGTGGTTTTTTTGGTTTGTGGGTTCCTCTATTAAACCTACGGTCAATTTGAACCAGCTCAGCCTGTGGTTCATGGAAAAAAACGATTTTAAACGGAACCTTGATTTGACCTTAAAATGACCTTGAAAAAAATTTTCTCAATATGATTTTGAACGTAAAATTTCCCGCTCTTTCCGAATCCGGGGTCAAAACTAGGTGTTCCCATTTAAAAAACCACTTTGACCTTGAAATAACCTTGAAGGTCAAGTTCAAGGTCAAAGACGTTAGTGCCATTGTGTGGCCCCCTTTGTCCCCTACAACTTTTGTCTGAACCGTTTTTCTCTATCTGGCTTAGGTTCAGAGAAATCGGGGTGCGGCGATTAAAATAAGTCACCCTGTATATATATATATATAATTTTTTTTCAAATTGTTTTTTTATAAGATAATATAAGAGTATAATAAATAAATTAATATAAAAAATTTTATTTTTACAGCTTGTTATGGGTGATATAATAAAAATTTCACAACCTACTATATCGAGAATCATTTTTCGTGTTTCTTGCTTAATAGCAAGTAACATTAACAGATATATAAGAATGCCAATGTCGGATGAAGCACGTTCTGAAAATAAACGTTTATTCAAAGAACTCGGGCGTGGTCCAGGAGCTATTGGACTTCCTTGTATTGATGGAGCAATAGATTGTACACACATACGGTTAACTCACACAAGGTTTCAAAATATTAATGAAGTGTATCGCAATCGGAAGGGATATTTTTCTCTAAATGTTCAGGTATTATATATATTATATTTATTATATATTTTAAGGTCTTTTTACAATGGCAGTAAACAGTACGAAATGGGATTTGTTTATTTCATTACTCCTGATGGGCAAATCCCATTTCATACTGTTTACTACTTACTGCCATTGTAGAAAGACCTTTAAGCAGTACAAATAAATATTAAAAATGTTTAATTTTAAAGGGCCTATTCTGTAACTTTTAACAATATTGTTATGCATTACTACACAAATTTTTTGTATCATGAAATAGATGAGTAATGATACATAACAACGACATTATTAAATAACAGAGAATAGGCCTCTAAGTTATTTATGGCATATATGCGAGAACAGAAAAGATGCACAAATTATAATCTTATAGTATATTATCAAATGTTTAAGACGAAAACATTTTATTTTCTTCCATTATAATTGTTTATTTATATTTACAGATTATTGTCGGACCGCGTACTGAAATATTGGATATTGTCCCGGAATGGCCGAGAAGTGAGCATGACAGCTGAATATTTCAAAACTCTCGAATATATATGCGGTACAGACAAGAACAATTAAACGGAATACTTGTCGGCGATGGTGGATATCCTTCATTGCCATTTTTACTCACTCCGATTAATAATCCTGTTACCGATGAAGAAATAAAGTATGTATAATTCTATAATTATAAAAATAATAATTCTATTGCATTAAACAGTTCAATAATCAAGAATTACTAAGTAAATTAATAGTAAAAAATAGAAGTACAAAATAGGATATACATATATATATATTGTGACCGTGATTATTTTCGGAGATAATTATAAATATAATTAGTTAAAGGGTCGATGTTAATGACTACCGGCACATCTTCGGCGCGATGTACGTAAACCGAACGGCAAATGAAGCGAAACAATTATACCATAAGCTGGGCGCCAGGCGCGAAAATTCGCGCCGTCGACAACAAACTTTACGAAAATCACGAATTTTGTATCAGTCGGAAATCGCGACGGACAATACGCCGCTATTCAGTCAACGGAATTGGTAGAGGGGGTGGTCCTTGCGGGCGGGACGGGAGAGAATCGAGATAGGCATTAATAAATTACACAGAGATTGATATGGAAGAATATAATATATAACAAATCGTATTTGAGAAAGTAATTATAAAGGAACTGAGAATGACAGAGAAAATATTATTGAAAAGATTTTGACAAAAAGAATTATTGAAGTGAAAATATATGGAAATAGAATAATCTAAAAGAAATAATAATAATAGATACAGTTCGTAATATTATGGCCAGCTGTTTGTCGGCCGAAAGGCTTCTCGCGATCGAGCGCAAGGGTATCGAATTTCACGCGCGAGCCGAAAGTCAATTCTCCGGCGAAGAGTTTTACCGCGACTCGAGGCTTATCCGGGCCTCGGCAGCGAGGAAAATTCCGTCGTAAGCCGACAATTAACTTGCGCTCGCCCGCGTGTAATTATCGAATTCTCACAAAGTCAAACAAGAGATATAAATAGGCGCTTAGAGCAGCCGTATACGCCGCGACAATAATATTGGTCGATATATTCAATCAATATCGCGGTACGACTCGTATTACTGATCGGAATTATACGCTGAATTAACTATATTACGCGTCTGTAAAATTGTATGTTCGTTTCGTATTGGGCCGTAACGGAATTATATGCGTCGCGTAAAAGATAATATCTTATTTAGTCGCTTCCGAATTATTGTGTAAATTCGGGATATTGTTATTTATCGCGTTATTAGATTGAGACGTTCGTAACTGTCGTAAAGGCAGTTACGAACGTCTCAATCTAATAACGCGATAAATAACAATATCCCGAATTTACACAATAATTCGGAAGCGACTAAATAAGATATTAACTTTTACGCGACGCATATAATTCCGTTACGGCCCAATACGAAACGAACATACAATTTTACAGACGCGTAATATACAAGGCGGTTACGTGTACGAGCTCATCAATATCAAGATCACACACGATAGCGAAAACGAACAATTAAATAATTAACAAGACGCAAAAAATATTGACTGTCGGCGGCAAATGATCTCGGGAGAGAGAGTACTCACGCGGATCCGTCGGCTCGGATGAGTCGTTTCGCCGATCTACTGCGCAATAACTCGAAGTAACTATAATTGTGTAAAATAACGATACAAAACCTTACTTACGACAGCGATGACTACTGGGCGCGACTCATCCGAACCTTACTCGAAATTTTTGGCAGCTTTACATGTTCGACGTCAGTCTCACCGACAGGAACTCTCGAAATCTCCTTCTTAACTCCTCGAGAAAAGGGCCTCCGCTCCATTTGCTCGCTCGCCGAACAGTGACGAACGGAAGGCCCGCAGGAGACACGCCGGTACATTAATATGTAATAAGGCCACGTGTGGCGCTTCCGAATTACGCAGGGCCGTAGCGCGGCCTTGCGGGTCCTTGCGGCCTTCGCGCTTCTAACCTCCGGCCCCCGTCTCCCTTCGCTCGCTTCTTAATAATTTCCGGCCTCGGAAAGCACTAATTGCGGCAGCGTAGAGTTGCATCCGGCCCTCCTTACTCTTTATTAGTGGATGTGTCGGCGATCGATTTCCTCTTCGATCGGGCTTTATCTCGCAAAGAAATTCGGGCCCGCGCTGTGGATACAGTGCCGTAGCTCCTCCTCGGGGCTCTCGCGCTCCTTGCGCTTGAGTGGCCTTCCCCTCGATTTCTTCCTTCGTGCCTGTGAAGCGTAATTATTAAACACAAAGGGCGGCAGCTTCGATTTGTTTGTTAATTGCAGTAATTCGGATTATTATTTAGTTATTCTCACCGGGCGTGCTCCCTTTTTCGGTGCCGGCCTCCCTGCGTCCTCGACGTTAACGTTGCTCTTCTGGTCGTTCGCCGGATGAGATCCCGTCGACCGCATGATTGCCACCGTCATTATGCTAATTCTCGCCAAATACGAAACGCTAACAGAAAATGTACGACAACCGCGGGATCGCGTCCGATCCCGCGCTCAGACCGCGCTCTCTCTCCCTAAATCGAGAGAGCGGAGGCCCGCGCGACCGATCCCGGCCGGGCTTATCAGCCCTTGTGACGGACGTACAAAACGTCACGTCACAATATATATAAACATAATGCTTGTAATTTTGTAACTTCTTTATATATAATTATAATAGATGATTCTACATAATTAGGATATTATAACTTGATTAATTAATTGAATATAGATATTTGAGATCACCAGTGATTGAATTAAAAAATAATAAAACACCCTTATCTCGACCGTACTGGCAAAAATATTTTATTAGATACGCATCACAAATAAAATATTTTTGCCAGTACGGTCGAGATAAGGGTGTTTTATTATTTTTTGATTCATTAACGCACGCAATACACACACGCAATACACACACGCAATACACACATATAAATAAAAGTTTATTACATATATAAATATATATATATATATATTATATATTTTTTTTAGTTATAATATAATCCATGGGAGAACTAGAAGAATTGTCGAGAGAACTTTCGGTATCTGGAAACGCAGATTTCCGTGTTTATTTAAAGGACTGAGTACAAAATTATTAACATCCACAACGATTGTTGTGGCATGTGCTGTTTTGCACAATTTATCATTAATTTTTAATGATCAGTTAGAAGAAGATGAAGAAGGAGAAGCAGAAAATATAAACGATGAAGTTCCTGTACCTCAACCTCATTGGCAACCTGGAGATGGACTTATTATGCGGAATCTATTAATTGAACGGCTTTTTAGATAGAACTAATATGAAAAGAATTATTTCTATTTGTCATGTTTTGTATCTCATAATCTTTTTCGTTACTTTTTGAATCATTAGCTTTAAGTTAATTTAACTATTTTTTTTGTGAATCATGAGTTCCTATGTTGCTTTATCATTTATGAAAATAAAAAATGCTAATAGTTAATTTTTTATTTAAGTGTAAGATATATTTAGGTAATTCAGATATATCTATATGTATATTTAGATAAATAGATTCGTATTAAATTTTTTTATTTTTTTTAATCTGTTACATATTTTATAAAAGTAATTGATAAGTTACAGGTTAATTGCTATAACAAAACAAATTTATTTTTTCAGAACATAAAATATGATTTGAAACAGTTTATTCATAGCTTATTATATTATGTATAAACTTGTTTATAATAAAATAAAAAATTGCACGAACGAATCACATAACTATTTTTCTAATCTATGAAAATATTAATATGATATATATATATCACATAAAAAAATAATGGAATCATGCCTTACAATATAAACTTAATTCTATAATTATAACAGTCTTTTTTAATGAATATTTATGTATCACATAAGAAACAAAAAAATAAAATTATACTTTACAGTATAAACTTAATTCTATAATTATAACAGTCTTTTTTAATGAATATTCATGTATCACATAAGAAACAAAAAAAATAAAATTATACCTTATAATATAAACTTAATTCTGTTATTATAACAGCCTTTTTTAACGAATATTTATATATCACATATAAAACCAAAAAAATAATGGAATTATATCTCACAATATTAACGTAGTTTTATAATTATAACAGCCTCTTCTTAAGCCCCTTACACAATGCTAAGCGATAGCGATAGGAATAGTGATAGCGATAAAATAATATCTATCCTCTGTACCTATTGATGAATATTTTCTACTCCACCAATAAAAGCAGAAGATAGATATGATTCTATTGCTATCGTTATTCTAATCGTTATCACTTAGCATTGTGCAAAGGGCTTTAGTGTTTAACGAATATTCATGTATCACATATAAAACAAAAAAAATCAAATTATGCCTTACAATTTGAAATTAATATTTTCTTTGTTTGAATATTGATTTTCCAAAATTTTAAGTTTAGCTTTATTAATTTCTATTTCGAGATAATTTATCACATTTTTTTGCTGTATTTCCATTTTGTTTAACTGTTTTAAATGGTTTTCCTTCATTTTGGCTATATTTTCCTCATGCCTTAGTTTAACAAACGTTAACTGTTGATCTTGATCCATTATTTGTTTAATACGTTGCATTCGTAAAATTTCTTCTGTATCTGATAAATCTTGACTTATGCATTTTCTTTTTTTCCTTTGTGTATCTGTAGTACTAGAATGTATTGATTGTTTATTATATTTCTTTAGAGTATGTGTATCAATAATTTTTTGCTCGCTTTCATTATTTTTAAAATAGTCTTTGTTTTCACTATCTGATATTAAAATAATGTCATTAGTAGATGTATTGAATTCAATCTTGCGTTTATCTGAAATACACACAAATAGAAATTAATAAAATAAAAGTAAAAAATTATCATAAAATAGAAGTAAAAATGAAAAATATCTTGAGTAAATAATATAGGGGTAAAAATGATATATATCTTTTACAAAAAATTAAGATAGCAAGTTTTTTTTAAATTTATTTTAAAGATCAATTTAGTGGACATTATATTATTATTATTATTAATATTACTAATAATAAATACCTTGTGAATCAATATTTTTTTTGTCGCTCTCATCACTTATAAGATCTTCATTATTGTTTGTGGGGTCTAATGTATCTAAATTTTCATTTGTAGATATTATGTCAAATGTAAATTCACGCTTTTCTGAAATAAATAGAAGTTAATAAAATAAAAATAAAAACAAGAAGAAATAAGAATGAAACATTAATATTAGAAAAAATTCAATAATTATATTGCAAAAAATTCAGAGGTCAGATTAAATTAGGTTAATAATAGTTAATTGTAGATATACCTTCAATCTCTATATCTGTCATATTTGATGTAAATAGTACTGGTGCATTTTCCATTAGATGTGGTGCTATATTAAGTACATCAGGATCAATTTTTGCTTCAGTTTCTTCTGGTCCTCCACCAGTTGCTAGACGCGATTGTTTTTCTTTAGTTAAGGCATCTCTTTGCGACTGCTTTAGATTTGCCCACAATTTTTTTAATTGTTGCACAGTTCTCTATAATCAAAATGTTGTGTAATATAATAAAGCGTATATTATTATCTACTAAATTAGACCCTCCGCATAATCAAAAATATAAAGTTCTTACTTCTTGAGAGATTAGTGCCAATTGATTGTATTCTTTACATACTTCACTCCATGCGAGGTCTTTATCTTTTAATGTTGTGCTGTCGCTTTTTTTTATTTCTATTACAATTTTATATTTTTCTAGTATTTGTAAGAATAATTTCCTCTCCATCAGTGAATAGTGTTTATTTTTGCTTGTAGACTTTTCTTTGCAAGACATTCTGTAAAAAATATATTTAATACTAAAGTTTAATCTTACTCAATAAGATTCAAATATCGTCATTCATTAGTTACAAATATTTCAAACCTGTATATTTCTCATTCGAGAAAATTCGAGATTTTCAATGAAGATTGAAGATTGAAGCGATGAAACATACATCCGCACAAAGAACGCACAGCACACAAGATAATACGTATACTGCATGTATCTCTAACGCAATGTTCCTACTGGAGGAAATGCTATGTTCCTATTGGAGGAATAATAATAATATTACGAAAATAGCCGATTCGAGAATAAGCATAGGCTTAAGTATGTCTTTATCAAGTCAATCTCAAATTAAATAAGATTTACTTGAGTGTTAATTTCTTCACGAAGATTGTCTTATTTCACGATTATGAAATCTATTAATCTTAAGACGATCTAGATTGAATAAGATAGACTTGATCAAGATCGTCTTAAGTGTGAATTTGAGATTCGACTATGAATACGGGCCAATACGAGGGTTGCCTTTTATATTTCGGGATTAGAGAACAAAAACAAATATTTATCATCGAAAATGGCTTTATTGTTTTTCAAAATATTCTCCATGAAGATCAATACACTTTTGCATGCGTGTGAACCAATTTTCGAAGCACTTTTTCCACTCCGATTTAGGCTTGTTTTTGAGCGATTGTCAAATTATGTGGAATCCAACGCGAACAAATCTTTTTTACGGCCAAATGTTCATGCAATATTGAATGTATGCTGGTCCCACTAATGCCCAAGGATACCTCAATCTCACAATAAGTCACATGACGATCTTGCAGTATCAGTTCACGCACCGCATCAATGTTTTTCGGAACAACAACCGCTTTTGGACGACCTTCACGAAATTTGTCGTTGAGCGAACTACGGCCACGATTGAATTCGGCAAACCATCGATAAACACTGGTCGATAAACACTGGTCCTTGATGGTGCTTCATCGCCAAAAATCGAATTAAGTTCATCGATGCACTGTTGTTGAGTTAATCCACGTTGAAAGTTGTAAAAAATAATCGCACGAAAATGTTCACGATTTAATTCCATTTTTTGGCCGATATGAATTTTTCAAGTTACTGTAAACAACACAAATAGAGCTCGTACGTCAAAACGTTCTGAGTACGTACACCGTCAAAAATGTCAAACTTTACGATAGAGACGTCAGTTGCCAGATGGCAGCACTAGGGTTGCCCAATCCCGAAATATAAAAAGCAACCCTCGTAATACCGGCCCGTAACGGCATGTCCAGGGCTACGATTGGTTGATACAACGGTAAGTTTCCGAAACTACCCGAATGCGAAATAAGTACGGTCTCAAGACAATGCTTCGCCGAGACCGTCTTGACACAAATAAGACCGTCTTAAGTGGCGCCGTCTTTACGAAGATCGTCTTATTTGCGGACTATGAAATGCACGCCATCTTAAGACAGCGTCGACAATATAAGACCGTCTTGGCGAAGACGGTCTCAAGTCCTGTCTTAAGACCTGAACATAACTATGAATATTGCCATAAAATACACGTAATAATTTGTCTTAAAACTTTATTCATAAATCGAATTCTCAAGGTTACAAATTATTCACAAAACACTAATATCACTCTCTCAGATCATGTTAAACTAAAAAACAGATTATTATAAAAATGATTCCGTAAATAATAAATTATAAAATACTTTAATATCCTAATATTTGCGATCGAACTCTTTATCGATTTCTGCGATTGTGAATTATTTAAATTCTAATTGATTGAACCTTGCGGATAAATATTCAATATATATGTTTATATAAATTTAAGAATTATATGCGCCTTAACTTATAGAATCACAAATACAATAATTTGCTAAAATAATTTTCCTTATCACGAGCAATTGGAAATAAATATAAAATATTTGAAATCATTCTATTAATGGAAGTCAGTAATAATAATAAAATGTCCGAATTTAACAACTTAATCTTTCGAACGGACGAAGAGCAAATTATATAAGAAGTGATTCTGTAAATTAATTAATTCATGGCAACATGGCCTACGTTATATTAATTCTATTAGAAAACTGTATTGAAAAATCATAAGCATTCATGCATCAGAAATCTGCGCAAAGGACAGAAGCGATGCAATGGGAAAATATTAATAATATTAAATACTGCGTCTTTTTTTATCATAAGATAAAAAGATAAGATAAGATATATAAGATAAAGATAAGATAACAACTTCTTCTCAGAACCTCGAAGACGCTTTGAGAGAATCTTCGAATCGCGATTTACACACGACCTAGGATTCCTTGTCTCACGGATATATAAACCGTCGATCTCGAGGCGCGCGAACAGTGTTAGTAGCAGTAGTTTTATTAAATCATTAGTCGCGAGAGTTTTTTTCACTAATCATTCGAGCACTTCACGTCACTCGTCCGGGCATCTCGCGAGCACTTCAAAATTATTTCTCGATCATTCTTTCAATTTCTCCGATATTCTCTGATACATTTTTCTTAGTTTTGCGTCAGATTTATAAGTCCAACTAATATATAGGTATAAAATAGGCCTTTAACGAGCATATAATGATGTTTTACAATAAATTAAATTTATTAAAATAATGAAAGATATACATTATTCTTTAAAAACGGAATGTTTCGGCACTTACTTGTGTCTCTTCAGCCGTAAACGAATGAATACATTAACATTGATGATAAATATGAATATAGAATTATTAATAGTAGTGGAACGTTGGATATTTGTTGCGCAATTTTGAGTTGACATGATGTGTGTTGTGTTTCTTATAATCACTCATCCTGTGTAGTTTATGTTGGTGAAAGTGTATTTTGTGTGTCGATAACACCGTTGAGTAGCTTGTACAAACTATAAAATTAATGTGTAAATAGATTGATGTGGTGTACGATTGCACTTTACACAATACCTAAATTAGCTCACCTTTAATTCATTCAAATAAAAAAGCTCACCTTTGTTTGTAAAATTGTCGAAAATTAAAATTCAAATATAAAAGTTATAGTCACTTAATAAAACAGTTTAAAATATTTAAAGTTATATGTATAATAAGTCATAATAAAATTGTCAGTTAACTTAGAATTGATAACAATGTTGTTACGGACGTTCGATACAGATAAAGTGGTATACAGGGTGTCCCAAAAGTCTGGAAACGGTCGAATATTTCATAAACTATGCATTTTAGAAAAAAAATGTTTCAGACAAAAGTTGTAGGGCTTAAAAAGATCTATTCACTAGTCTTATCTGTTTGACCACAGGTGGCGATGCCAAGGTTACGTGAAGGTCACCTTGAATTTTTTAAATGGAATTACCTATTTTTTATTGAATATTCTTGTAGCTTATTTTAAAAAATTTCCAAAATACTATAATAAAATATTTTTTCATTAAGTACTTTTCGAGTTATAAGGCTTGAAGTTTACAGTATTTTGACATATAATACAAAATATCGTGTAAAACATTCAGTTTTCGGTAATCTTACCTTAATACTTTTGTGCATAGAATAATAAGACCAATCAATTGGTTTAAAAAAAAACACATAGTTGCTATTAAGAAAAAGTATGTAACTTGCAACAAACAGCTGCATACTTTTTTTGAAAGCAATTATGTGTTTTCTTTACACCAATTGATTGGTCTTATTATACTATGCACAAAAGTATTAAGGTAAGATTACCGAAAACTGAATGTTTTACACGATATTTTGTATTTTGTCAAAATACTGTAAACTTCAAGCCTTATAACTCGAAAAGTACTTAATAAAAAAATACTTAATTATAGTGTTTTGGAAAGCTCTCGAGATAAGCTACAAGAATATGTAATAAAAAATAGGTACTTCCATTTAAGAAATTGAAGGTGATCTTCACGTGACTTTCAAATGACTATCCAAGGTCAAACCATTGGCATCATCTTATGTCCCCCTTCGAACTAAACAACTTTTGTTTGAAACATTTTTTTCTTAAATGCTTTCCTAAAGAGATAAATTTAGTGGATACTTTAAAATGGGACACCCTGTATATCTTTCAGTAGGTGAGACCAAGATTAAGAAATGAGAGATAAAAACTTAAAGATATACATTCCATCGATTACATTTGTACAAAAAAAAATTAATTAAATCTCACATTCTCATTACTCAATAAACAAACCGGTTACAAATGATCACAGTGACATTATTCACATTTCTGTTCAACCTTCTATGTTCTCCTCAACACCATCTAACCCGTTAGAAAAACTGAATGAAAACTGGTTTTAAACATATCGGGACATATAATACCATCAGAAGTAACTAAATTATTACAATTAGGTGAACGCTTCTCTCTCCCGTTTACACAACAAAAAGAAAAATTGATAATAGAGTTTATCAAAGACATTGAATGTAATTTACATCACATAGATTTTACCTCTAGACAGAAAATTCGTAATATCGTAATTCCACACTACAAAAATTTCATAACAATATCAACACTCAGTTACTGACAATACGCTATTAGACATGTATAAATCGACATTACATTTTAAACAAAAAAATCCTGACATTATTTTTACGTGCTGACAAGGGAAACACCACAGTATCATTGGACACATACATAACACATACATAAAAACACATACATAACACAAATGAGAGAGATGTTAAGCGATCCTAACACATATTCCGTCATTACAAAAAACCCGATCAAAAAAATAGAAAAGGAACTTAACAAAAATTTGAAACAGTTACCCAGTAAAAATTTCATAACTACAACAATATCATCAACTTAAATCCAGTGACAAACTTTTGCCTAAAGCATACGGGATTCCGAAAATTCATAAAGAAGGATATTTTCTACGGATCATTGTATCGTCTGTCAATAGTCCATTGTATTCCATTGCCAATTTTATACATCACATATTAATTAATAGTTTGCCCCCCGCTCGAAGCCACGTAGAAAACAGTTTTCAGCTTTCCAATGTTCTTTCTAATTTTAAGATCGGTAAATATTTAGTATAACGGAGCCACTTCCGATTTTCATAATTTTGAAATATGTTGTCAAGGTCATCACCTTGAGTAATGTTGTGAAGGTTTTAGTTGGGGGTCGTTGCTTATTAAAAAGTTATTAACAAAATAAGTTTATAAAATAAAACAATAATTTTTCTGACACCATCTACATTTAATAGATTCACTTTATAATATGCACATATTTCTAAAATATACATGTTGTGCTGTCAAAAAACAAAATAATAGTTAAACAAAGCACTGCACAGTTTTATTTATATTTCATTTTATTTAGTTATTTATATTTTTAGTTATAGGATATTTAATTGCCATCATCTTAAAGAAAGCGTCTAATCACTTATCAAAATCAAATGTCTTTTTGAATATAAATTCCGCCAAATAATGGTTAAAATGACACTCTCTGCGACCATATGCAGGAATATTTCCGCGAATATCTCTCCATAATCTTTCAATATTTTGAGTATGGACGCCTGTCTCTGGATCAACGAAATTTTGTGAGTGATTCACTACACGATGTTGATATACGTTTTTATCAATTTGTCCGTACGCTTTCCAACAATCGCTATGAATTACTGTCCCAGGAGCAATATACTTTTCAATAAGCGGTAGTAATACTTCTGCTTTGCGGGATGCAATTGGTATAATAAACATCTTTCTCGTATGACGTTCTACACCACCGAAGATCCATTGTCCTGCGATAAGTCGTCCACGATTATATTTTCGACGTCCAAATTTCGCTTCATCGACTTCCACAATAACTCCATTCCCACCAATTTGAGTTTCGTTATGTATCAACCATTCGTACATAAGCTAAGAAAATATTAATAAAATAAGTTCAATAAATAGAACGTAATTTTTTGACACCATATACATTTAATAAAAAATTGTATAAATTAATTACCTCCCGACAAAAGTTGACCCAGTCAACTGCTGTGCTTGATGAGATATTAAGTTCTTTTTCTAGAAACTTTGTCGAGGAATACTTATCATCATAACGTAACATATCAATCGACAAACTACGTTAATACTTAAATTTCCTTGCGAAAACCAAGTTCCATTCAACGCACTGATCTTAAAATTACATGTCATTTGTTTACGTTTATGGTTTCCCATTCGCTTGTAATAATGCTGTACACAATGCAAAATTAATGGATGTATACTCTTCAATTCTATAATATTTTCACATCGCGGACATTTTAAATTTTTTCGAAAACATTTTTCTCGCACAAATAGTTTAACAACTCGTCCTCTTTTGTTGTTAAAGCGAGAAATTCGTAGAACTTCATTTTCTAACTGAATGTTAATGGTACAACGACCTGTCTTATACTGAGGCATCTTTTCTCAAGTACTTTCAAAGTCGTAAGAAATATCAACAACATAGAAGTAAATCATCTACTAGCTGATTTCAGTAAAAAAGGTAAACAAAAGTAACTTACTCTCAGCACACAAGGTTATACGAAAACATATAGTCTATATATGGAATAATAGAATTACATACTATTCATTATACTTTCTTTGTTAATAACTTTTGGTAAATCTTTACATTAGCGTCATCACCTCCGATTTGCCTCAAAATTTACATAGAGCTTCCTTTTCGCCTACAATTAAAATTTATGATATTTTTAAGCCGTGGAAACAATATGTTGTCCTTGGGGAAAATCGTCAAGTGGTCGCTTCAAGCGCTATACTTTACATATACTTTACAACGCGAAGCGAGGTGCACCCCACAATTCTTGTGTGGATTGGAAAGTGTATCCGTCACGGCCATCTTTATTTCCAGGCCGTGCTACTCGATGTGGCAACGTTGCATCAGCTGCTCATAGCCGGCCTGACGGCCTGACGGCCTGACTGCTATAAACTAACCGATAAAATATTTCTAAACTTAATAAAATATTGAATCAATAATAGAATAGCGATTATATAATCGTTTCTTTAGGGAGAAAATATGAAAAATAAAAATTTGTATCATTAAAGTTAATTTTTCACTTTCTAAGAAAAAAGTAACATAATCAGTATCTTGTTTTAATTAATATATTTAAAGGATAAGGCAATTATATGACAAAATAAATTGTATTCATTTTTAAATATTTATAAATTTAATTTATTTAAATTTAAATTACATATATTTGTGTAATAATATTAGATTTATTAAAACTAATTAAATTTTTTCATCGCTATGCGACATGAAACATAACAAATCTTTATTTTAGTTTTACTACATAATTTTATAACTAAAAGATTTAATACATTAAAATAATCATTTTTTTGGTTTTTGTTTAAAATAATAATTCTGTAATAATATTAATCTTTATTCTTAAACTTATACTCATATCACATGAAAACTTGTCATATCAAATATTTTGGCAAGTTTGGAAATAATGTTGGAATTGCTTGAGGGAGTAATATAGGTCTCTTTCTGGGAAAAGATCTTTCTATACCATTCTCATCTTTATAATTTTCTTCTTTTGAAATAAATGTTCGTTCAAAGTGCTTTTCGCAAACCACAGTTCGTTTACCTGGTATCCAATCTTTACGAGGAATATTTTTTAACCAACTTTGTGTGTCGTAACTTTTCTTCTTTCGGAAACTTAAAAACGGACACATTATTTTTTTTTTCAGTTTCATAATTGTTTTTACAGCCTGGAACACAGCATTTATCAAGCATATTTTACCTACAAAAAATAAAATTAACATATAAAATAATGACTTTTACAGTGTCATTTACAAGTGAGGTTAAGAATTATTTAAGGAGAAATACTCACTTTTCTGATAATTTTCTCTATTTCGAAAACAAAATATCATATAACTTTTACTAGAATTCACAAACTATGCTTGCACAAATACAAATAAGCACTAAATATAAAAAACTTTTAGCAATTTTTATCACAGTTATTGTTAACGCGCACGTACTTTTCTCGGCCGGCACGCAACGTTGCCAAATCTATGCTGCCGCGGCCTGGAAATAAAGATGGC
Source organism: Lasius platythorax (assembly GCA_963971435.1). Lineage (NCBI taxonomy): Eukaryota > Metazoa > Arthropoda > Insecta > Hymenoptera > Formicidae > Lasius > Lasius platythorax. The sequence goes on along the minus strand of OZ020544.1, from coordinate 742,441 downwards.
CGTAGTATCCGTGGACGCAGTGGGTTCCGCCCCCCTACGGGGGGGCTTCACTTCCGGAAGATATAACCTAACCCAAACCAAATTTTAGTTTTAAATCAGAAATAGGTTTGGGTTAGGTTATATCTTCCGGAAGTGGAGCCCCCCCGTAGGGGGGGCGGAACCCACTGCGTCCACGCATACACTTTACAACGCGAAGCGAGGTGCACCCCATAATTTTTGTGTGGATGGAAAAGTTTTAAGGGATATTTTTAAGCTGGGATTTGCAAATTTCCACGCGATAGTTGCAAACCAATGTGAAATTGTAAGAACATAGACCTCGTTTCGCACTGAAAGCAGGGGATAATGGGGATGGACCTTGCTCCGCGTGGAAAGTTGCAAACCCATGTTGAATTGTAAGAACATAGAAGTATAATAACGATAATATTAAACCGACATTACAGCAAATAAACTTTTTTGTTAATAACTTTTTAATGAACAATGAGCGACGGCTAAAACCTTTTGAGTGTTATTAAGGGTGATGATCTTGACAACATATGTCAAGGTCACAACCTTATCTCGTTGCTCCGTTAAACACAATATTTACAATTGATTATACATTCTTTGTTAATAACTTTTTAATAAGCAACGACCCTTAACTAAAACCTTCACAACATTACTCAAGGTGATGACCTTGACAACATATTTCAAAATTATGAAAATCGGAGGTGGCTCCGTTATACTAAATATTTACGTTAAGATCGTTAACTCTTACATTTTAATGTCTTTAGATGTCACATCTCTGTTTACAAACGTTCCGATAGACTTAGCTCTTCAAGGCATCAATAACAGATGGTCTTACATAAAAACATCAACAGCCATACCAAAAACTGAATTTTTAAACCTTGTGAAATTTGTTCTGACATCCACATATTTTTGTTTTGACAATATTATTTATAAACAAACTTTTGGAACTCCCATGGGTTCTACATTATCTCCCACCATAGCAGACATAGTCTTACGAGACATTGAAAATAAAGCGTTATTCAAAATAGGTACAAAACTCCCAAGATCCCTATATCAAGAGACACGGTAGTGTCTCGCGCCAAGTACCGCGCAGCAGCAGCAAGGCACTCCGTGTATCTTTACGCGAGCCGGCCAGTTGAGAGTACTCGAGATTATCAGACCTCAATAACCGCTGAACGGATTGACTTCTTACTAGGCTTAATAGATACCTTGGGTTTTTATATAAGGAATTATATAAGGAAAATGTCTTTATTTTTGCTTTACAAGTATCAGGAACGGAGTATTTATGATGCAAAATCTCAAGATATACAAATTTTTCATTAAGGGGATCCTGGACTGAATGTTTTACCGACCGAAAATTATTTTCTTTTTTCACGCTAATCTTTTTATTGGTTGAATAGAATAATAAATGCTTTTCCACAATTAAAGTACACATAGCAACAAAGGGCGGAATATCCGATTTTATGTTAATTTTAATAACACATATTTATATTATTTATTTAATACACGTATGTACGAAAATTTTGCCCACACTATTCTCTTTCACTAAACTTCTAAACTCATTTCTAAAAGTTCACCTACATTCCTTCATGCAATTCCGAGTGCCGACTGGTCTTCTTTTGTATGTACAAACTGCAAGTCTTTTATATTAAGCAATATTGTTTCGACCTGACCTAACCTGACAGGTTTTGTTTCGTGTTCTCTGTCTTTTGCTTTCTTTTTTTTGCAAAAAGCAAAGGACAGAAAAACGCCAAGAGCACATTGTAGATTAGCCTTTACATATATATTTTTCTATAATTAAACAAAACACGAAGAATAATGTATAAATGAACGTATGAATGTATGTATATATGTATGTATAAATGTATATATGAGTGTATATATGTATATATGAATGTATAAATATAATATAATATGAATGTATAAATGTGAATATATAAATTAATTGAATGAATAAATGAATATTTGATATACATTTTTAATATACATATAATATTTATTATATTATTAATCTATATTTGTATGATATACAATAATATACATATACAATAAATTAAATACAGAAATAAAATAAAATTTTTTTAGAGGAACTTTACCCAAGAACTTTATTTTATTACATTATTACAACTTAACTTTAGATGTATCATTTCTCATTCTATTTCTTTTTGCTATTAATTTGAATTAAAATTTGTCGAATTTTATGTGAAAAGGATTTAAGCCATTTCTGACCTTGTACTATTTGAACATCTCTCTGAGAAAAATGCAACACATAATCAATCTGAACAATAAGGAAAAAATATGCGCGAGGAATGCAACTCGTCGATGCAAAAAACCAATTGATTGCGCAAAAAAAAGCTCGCTAATGATTATCTAAACATAAACAATTACATTCACCTTTATCATCACAGTCAATCAACTTATTATCAGCAATTAAAACTTTAAAGGATCTAGAACTTTAGAGGATCTCTAATATAAATGTTAGAGATAGATCTAAAAGTGCTTTGTGTTTGTAATTCGCGCGAGAGCAGATGACGCCCTTATGGCTCTATCCTTTTCTATATGTGTCGCTACGTGTCCTTCTGCTTTTGCTTTTCTCGCTCACGTTAGATAGACACGCCACGCGTGCTCTCGCGAATAATCAGTCTATTTGTATTATTCAGTTATGTATCCTATATAGTTGTGATTAAATACTTCTATATACAATATGTGCCGATTGAATGCCAAACGCCTCATCACCATCCATCAGGTTATGGGCCCAGTATTTGCTTCGACATTGCACATCGTAAAAAGGTAAAGCGAACGAGACCGAATCAAGATGGCCGGAGCACATGGGATCCAAAGCATCGAAAAGCTGACGGAGGATAATTATGAATCATGGAAAATCCAAATGAAAAGCGTATTGGTATGTAACGATTTATGGGGATACGTAAACGGTGCCGTGATAAAGACTGCGGATAATACAGCGGCGTGGACAGAAAAGGACCAGAAAGCACTGGCATTAATAGTTTTGAGCGTGTCGCGCGGACAATTAAATCATGTAAAAAGAGCCGAGACTTCGAATGCCGCGTGGGACGATTTAAAGCGTGTTCATGAATCGACGGGGCCGGTTAGAAAAGCTACACTTTATAAGCAACTATACCGAATGAAAAAGGAATCGGGAATCACGATGAACGCGTATATAAACGACTTTACCAACAAAGCCGAGCAATTGACCGAAGCAGGAATTAAAATACCGGACGATCTTTTGTCGATAATGTTGTTATCTTCTTTACCAAACGATTTTGAGAATTTCAGTATAGCGATAGAGTCTCGCGATGAAATTCCGAACATCGACAGCTTAAAAGTCAAATTGTTGGAGGAAGAAGCGCGCCAAAACGAACGAATGGGAAGAAACGATTCGGAAAATGGGCAGAAGAACGACGCACTACTCTCCCATACACACGCGCGCGATAAACAAAAACGCGTAAATTCAACTGATAAATTTGCAAAACAAAATCAAAGAAAATTCACCGGAAAGTGTTTCAACTGCAGTAAACTCGGACATAAAAGTGCTGATTGCCGATTAAAAACGAAACGCGGTGAATCAAATAGCAAAAGTGACGCTATGACAGCTATAGTTTGCAATACCGAAGTGTCGAAATCTAATGAATGGTTCCTTGACAGCGGAGCGACCCGTCACATGTGTAACGACAATCGAAAATTCACAATGTTAAATGATACGGAACGATCGAAAGTATTTACTGCTGCGGAGCATTGTCTAGATTCATCAAGCACGGGCGAAATTAATTTGCGAGTAAACAATCGCGGTTCGAAAAATAACGTAAAACTAGAAGATACAATGTTTGTTCCAGCATTACGAAATAATTTAATGTTAGTATCTACGATCACAGACAAGGGTTATACGGTGGTATTCGACAAGGAACGCGCAACAATAAAGCGCAAGGACGGATCCACAGCATTGACAGTGACAAAGAAGAATCAACTCTACGTAGTAAATGAAACGAACGATCACGCGATGGCTGCCGGCGATGTCAACGACGATAAAATGACCCGTTGGCACCAAAGGTATGGACATTTAAATATTGCGGATCTGAAAAATTTAAAAATTAAAGAAATTTAAAGGCGTTGAATTTACAACAAAGACGAACGAATTTCGATGCGACATATGCGATAAAAGCAAAATACATATTCAACCGTTTAAGCCGTCGAAAAACAGAGAAACTGAAGTACTGAACTTAGTACATTCAGACATATGCGGCCCGATGAACGTGGAATCTCTTGCAGGATCAAAGTATTTCGTTACGTTTATCGATGACTTCTCAAGATATACCGAAGTTGTCATGCTTCGCCAACGATCTGATGTTTTGAAAGCTTTCAGGAATTATAAAAGAAGAGTGGAAAAACTAACGCCACATCAAGAAACTACGCACGGACAACGGAAAGGAATATTTGTCCAACGAATTTAAGAAGTTCTTTGAAGATGAAGGCATCTCTAGGCAACTATCGGTTGAATATACACCGCAACAGAACGGCGTTGCAGAACGTGCAAACAGGACGATCATCGAGATGGCAAGATGCATGCTGCAACAATCGGGATTGCCGCAATCTCTATGGGCTGAGGCGGTAAATACCGCGACATTCATAAGAAACAGATGTCCTACAAAATGCTTAAACGATAAAACTCCAATTGAGGCATGGACTAACAAAAAACCTTACGTGGGCTTCTTTCGCATTTTTGGAAGCAAGGTTATTGCATTAAATAAAGGCCCTAAACGTGGAAAATTCCTCCAAAAGGGAGAGGAATATGCATTGGTAGGATATTCCGATAAAGCCAAAGCGTACAGATTATGGAAGCCAGGAACGAAGACCGTAATAAAATCACGCGATGTTAAATTTCATGAGAAAATTCACTTAATCGGTAACGACTGGATCAAATTTCCGAATAACTTAAATAATGATGTTAGCGAAAAGGAAACCCTTAGCATTGATATGATGCCAACAAATCCTAAAGAATCGGAAGTCAATGAAGAGATGGCGAACGAATACAATCAACAACTTGAAGATAATGATTCAGAAGATGAAGACGATGAAATTACAGAAGAGAATGAAGAAAATAGAGGTAATGAATCACGGCGAGGTCGTGGACGCCCCAAATTATTGAAGACCGGTCAACGAGGAAGACCTAAGAAGATTTATCAACGTACCGATGTAAACAATGACCCTGTAAATGTAGCCGAAGTTATGAATCGAAGTGACCGATCAGCATGACTGGCAGCAATGAAGATTGAATATAAAACTTTGCAAGAAAATAATACCTGGAGTTTGGTACCGAGACCTGAAGGAAAGAAAGTACTCACCAGTCGATGGGTTTTCAAAATAAAACAAAATCAAGACGGAGAAATCGAAAAATACAAGGCGAGATTGGTTGCTCGCGGTCATACCCAACAAAAAGGGATAGACTATGAAAAAGTTTTTGCACCCGTCGCACGATATGAGTCGATTAGAGCATTATTAGCTGCATCCGTGAATAAAGAAATGTACATAGACCAAATGGATGTTGTTTCCGCATACGTGCAGGGAGACCTAACAGACGAAATTTTCATGGAACAGCCTGAAATGTTTATTGAAGATAGTAAACCCGACATGGTATGCAAGCTGAAGAAACCTCTCTACGGTCTGAAACAATCAGGACGCGAATGGTACCGAAAACTCGACAATTTCCTACTAAGTAATGGAGGCAGAAGAATTGAAGCAGATCCATGTATCTATATATTTAATGAAAACGAATTTCGAGTAATTCTTATAATATATGTTGACGATTTAATTATAGCCTCCAGAAGATACAACGAACTCGCGAAGATTAAGAAGAGCTTACAAAATACTTTCAAGATGGTCGACCTTGGACCGATTAATCACATTCTTGGTATGGACGTTGTAACGCGGTCGCCTTTCTCGAGCGCGCGGATCGGCTCGCCGGCGTCAGGGTTCGAGAGAAGGGGAGACTCAAGCTTATGAAAACGCTTATTTTCGATATCACAGTTCTTTATTATTATTATCAAGAGAGCTATATACAATATGTACAGTGCGGACGGAATTAGCAAAGCGCATGCGAGGTCATACCAGCTAGGCGGTGCGCGCGGAGAGCGCCGAGCGGCGCAAACGTATAGGCGCATGCAAGGCGCGTGCTGAAGCTAGGACGGCGCGTGTTTTACAATGGTATAACAGCGACGTTGACGGTAGTCGGAAACGCCCGACAGCCAAGAAACACCTCGGCCAGGAAGCAGGTAGTCGGAAACGCCCGACAGCCAAGAAACGCCTCGGCCAGGAAGCAGGTAGTCGGAAACGCCCGACAGCCAAGAAACACCTCGGCCAGGAAGCAGGTAGTCGGAAACGCCCGACAGCCAAGAAACGCCTCGGCCAGGAAGCAGGTAGTCGGAAACGCCCGACAGCCAAGAAACACCTCGGCCAGGAAGCAGGTAGTCGAGAACACCTCGGCTAGGAAACAGGTAGTCGAGAACACCTCGGCTAGAAAACAGGTAGTCGAGAACACTTCGGCTAGGAAACAGGTAGTCGGATCGTATCGTGCGGAAAGCTGGATCGGATCTGGTGTTGGTGTGTCGGCCGGGCCGCCTTATATACCCGGCCGACCGCATTCCTGGGTTCCCCCACCGCTTGGAGATAGCGAGTGCGCAAGCGAGACGGCGAGCGTGCAAGTGAGACGGCGAGCGTGCAAGCGAGACGGCGAGCGGAGCAAGCGAGACAGCGAGCGGAGCAAGCGAGACGGCAAGCGTGCAAGCGAGGCAAGCGAGACAGCGAGCGGAGCAAGCGAGACAGCAAGCGAGTGAGAGAGATGACGAGTGAGCAAGCGCAAGAGCGAGTGATCAAGCGATAGAGACGACTTATCGGTAGCGTAAGCGGAATGGGTTTGCGTAAGCGGTTATTTAATAATTATACATTTATTGCTGGGTATATTATACATACATATATAGTAACGGTGCCTGCACCGTTACAACGTTAAGAGAGAAGGCTTAACTGGAAAGCTTCGTTTATCTCAAACCAAGTATGTAAAAGATTTAATAAATAAATTCTACCTAAATGATGCGAAAGGCGCATTAACTCCATTTGAAGCAAGTCTAAAGATTTCAAAAGACTTAGGTCCACATAATGATGAAGAACGCCTAGAAATGCAGAAGAAACCATACCGTGAACTTGTCGGTAAATTGATATACTTAGCGAATGCGACTCGGCCCGATATCGCGTTCGCCGCCAATGCATTAAGTCGTTTTTGTTCAGATCCAGGTGTATCGCATTGGCTACTTGCAAAAAGAACATTAAGATATTTGAAGAATACCTCACATTACGAAATCACTTACGTTAAGAATAAAGACAAACTTCAAGCATACACTGATTCCGATTGGGCAGGTGACATCGACGACAGGAAGTCGTGTACAGGAAATGTAATAATGCTAGCTGGCGGCCCTATAAGCTGGCGATCCAAAAAGCAAAGTTCAGTGGCTTTATCAACGATGGAAGCTGAGTATGCAGCACTGGCCGAAGTTTCCAAAGAAGTTGTCTATTTAAAGGACTATTAAATTATATCAGTTTTGAAAAATATGTAGAATCCCCTATATATATATTTTGTGACAATCAAAGTACAATAGATTGTCAAAGAATGCGGTTTTACATAAAAAGAGTAAACACATAGATATAAGATTTCACTTTACAAGAGAATTAGTAGAAAGGAAAGAAATCGTAGTAACGTACTTAAGTACAGATCAAATGTTAGCAGATATTTTAACAAAATCCTTGCCAAAGATTAAACACCAAAGATGTGTAGCTATGTTAAATTTAAATTAGTATAAGAATGGAACAATTATTTTTTTTGTGTCTTTGTTCATTCTTTAAGTTAGACGCACTCATAGATAGGCGGGGTGTTAGAGATAGATCTAAAAGTGCTTTGTGTTTGTAATTCGCGCGAGGGCAGATGACGCCCTTATGGCTCTATCCTTTTCTATATGTGTCGCTACGTGTCCTTCTGCTTTTGCTTTTGCTCGCTCACGTTAGATAGACACGCCACGCGTGCTCTCGCGAATAATCAGTCTATTTGTATTATTCAGTTATGTATCCTATATAATTGTGATTAAATATTTCTATATACAATGTGTGCCGATTGAATGCCAAACGCCTCATCACCATCCATCAATAAACAACTGTACAAGTTAAAAAAAAACTAATATAAGGAATAGATCTACTATAAATAACTTTACAAGTTGAGAAACGAACTAATATAAAGAAATGTTAAAAACATTAGACTTTTGACCTCTATTGTAGCTTCGTCTATTATATCCTCGGCCGCGGTTTCTACCTGCTCGAGCCCATCTTTGAGGTACAACTACAACACAAAAATTTAATTTTATTGTTATTTATAATTGTGCATGTATAATATAATGTTATTTAGTTTTTACCTTTTACATCCTGTGATGTATCTAAATTTTCTTCGGCTTGTGCTTGTGATGGGGGAGGGGGGTGTGCCGCCAATTCTTTTTTTAATTTACTTAATTCACTTTTTAATATTGCAATTTCATTTTCTTTGGTTTTTAATTGATCTTCTTGATCTAAAAACAAAATTAAATTGATTATATAATAAATTTAATGTTATATAATAAACTTATATTTTATAAATATAGAATAAAAAATTTAATTAAATTATATATTTTATATTTTGTTTTTACCTTTCAAACGTGACACTTCTGCCGACCATTTCGTAACTTGATTAGATTTTGGAATAACTAAAAATAATTAGAAATTTTTCTTGAGATATAATAAAATACATACATGTATTGTATTAAAATCAATAATATTAATTTACATTTCATTACAATATATTCAACATTGTTATTAATAAAATGTTTAAATGGGCAATAGCATGGCACTTTAATGTGAAAATAGTTAATAAAATGTTTATAGATATTATTGATTTAAATACAATATTGTATTTAATAAAGAAAAGTATTAACTACAATAAATAGTTATTAAATTTATATACCTCTATGACGTTCAGCACACTGCTGTGTCTCCAATTTTGTAGGTTGACCCAATTGCAAATTTTCTTTGTCAAATCTTAATTGCAAATTTTCTCTAATCATGCCTATAAACAAAAATATCATAAACTTTAATAAATGATAATTTTTATTAAATTTTAATAAACAATTTTAATAAACTTTAAAAAAATGATGAGCTTATAATTTGCTAAATTCATGTATAAAATAGTATCGAATGTGAGATATATACTATAAATACTCTAATAAATATGTAAATTCTTTATACGATATCATAAGGGCTTAGATACAATGAAAGAATAAAGAATATCAGATTAATTCACAAAGAAATGTTAGTTCTGTTTGTTCCTATTTAGTTAATATATGTAATCGATATATATCATTGTATCTGAGCTCTAAGTTTGCCATATGCTAAATTTAATATGAAAAGATTATATTATTTAATTATTAAAATTTTATATATACTTCTATGACGTTCAGCACGCTGCTGTTGTAATGTTTCTAATTTAGCGGCAGCTTGGATCATTTGCATATCCTCTCTAATTAAATTTTTTTTATTTGTGTCTATAAATAAAAACAATATTATAAATTTTAATAAAATAATGAACTTATTGCTAAATTAATTTGTATATGTAGAAGATTATATGATTCAGATCTTTATACGTATTTAATAAGTATTGTTATTTTAATTATTCATTGTTTATTAATTAATCATTTTATTTATAGAATATTTTCTATTAATAGAATATTTCAATTTTAATATATATATACAGGGTGTCCGGTATCAAACGGACCAACGCTCGTGAGCGGGTAGAGCGCAGTAAACTGAAAAGAAAAGTCCTTTACTATTTTGCTAAATTCGCAATAGTTATTGTGTTATTAATTAAAATATCTGAGCTAATGAGCGCGTGGAAAGCGGTAGGCCGGAATCGGCAGGCATGTACGATGGCTTACTTTTTTACGTCTCTTAACAACGGAAGCATCATCTAAGCGAGAGGTGGAGTCACGCAGCGAGCGACGAGCGACGCGTGATATTTGTTGCTAAGAGATATAAACAAATAAGCCATACCTTACATGTCTACCGATTCCGGCCTACCGTTTCCCACGCGCTCATTAGCTCAGATATTTTAATTAATAACGCAATAACTATTGCGAATTTAACAAAATGGTACAGGACTTTTTTTTCAGTTTATTGCGCTCTACCTGCTCACGAGCGTTGGTCCGTTTGATACCGGACACCCTATATAGTATAGCAAACTTAATCTTTTTTATAAAGGTAATGGTGTTCTTATTAAGTACTATGTATTGTAAGTGAAACATAGAAGAAAAGTATAAATGCCTATGTAATATGTGTTATGTGTCGCGCGCGCGCGCACGCACGCACACACTTATGTATATATGTATGTATATATGTTACGTAGACAATAATATTATATGCTGATGTTTTATCTTTCTGTTACAATACATGATAATTAATAATATTATACTATATAAATAGTAAAATTAAAATGTGTTTGTAGATATTATTGATTAATATTACAATCTTCTACTTTTTACTTTTATTAATTTTTATTAATTTTACTTTTATACGATAGACCCATAGCATTAGCATAAAGCATTAGTATAAAACAACTTTCATATTTCAAATATATAGTTATGTATAACAACTATATATAGTTATGTATAACAACTTACACATACATATCAAATATATATTTAATTATGTAATTAATATTTATACATACCTTTATGACGTTCATGTTGTATTTCCATCTTTGTGGCCATTTCCATTTTCTCAGCAGCAACTTGGAGCAACTGTATATCTTCTTTACTTAACTGTAAGTCTTCTTTAATCGCATCTATAAATATTGTAAAATAAGCTTATTGTATGCTAGATATATAAAATACTATTTCGAATGCTTCATATATAAAATACTATTTTGAATGCATGTCTAATATGATAGTTTGCCACATATACTAAAATTAATATGTAGTACGATAGTCTGCCATATGCTAAAATTAATATGTAGAAGTGTTTCGACCTCGACCGCGGTTTTAATCGAGGTTCGATTTTGTATATGCCGGATCGCCCTGATCGGGGCGCGAAGCGCTATGCGGAGAGCGGAGGCGAAGGAAACGGAAGGAGACGAGATCGATGAATAATTTACAAAATAATATAACTCACAAAAAGTATATTTATAATCGAACGAAACTGAATTACACAAAAAAAAACTAAAAAAAAAGTCTATATACAAAGCGAGAGTGAGCGAGTCGACTGAGCAATGAATTATTAATGTATATCAAGAATTACATACAGATCCGGCGAAGTCCGTTTTATAAGATCGAACGGAAATCTTGCATCGCTTCTTGTGGAACTGCGAGGACGCGACGGAAATCTTGCCGAGCACCTAATGCAGCACTCACCGATCGGAAATCTTGATCGCGAACGGCGGATATCTTGAGCGCGTTGCAGTAAGCGATCGCGACCGCGAAAAGACGGAAATCGCCGAACTGTAACAAAATCAAGTCGAAACCACACCAGGCGGAAACGATCGACTAATCGAAATCACTCACAATCACCGAAACCGCAACAATAATTTTTGCGGAGAATTACTAAGTTTATTAATGATTAAATATGAAGAGAAAGGCGATGGTCGAAAGAAACGACGGAGATTGATCCAGTGGGTTGATCATACAACTAATTTCGCGAACACCGTCCGGATTTTTCGGTTTTACGCGACGACCTAACGTTAGCGCAGACCGCGTAATTAAAATAGCAGCTAATTTTCGCGCGACGACCGTTGTTGGCGCAGAACGCAGCGAGAGAAAAATCGGAGCTCACTTTCGTACGTCTGTATCACACGGTACGTTACGGAAGAAGACGTATTAATTCGCCACGAGGTAGGTCGTTTCCGGAAGCGACTTAGAGGTGGGGATGAGATATGCCTCTTGGATCACGCTGATTGATCCGCTAATCGATCGAGTTGCGCTGTTGACGAAAATCCTGCGGTCGCGAATTCTGCGCGTGTCTCGCGTTGCGCAATACTCCGATTTGGAGTTTACGCGTGCGCTTTCACTCCTTCGGGACCACGCAAGGATAACCGAAGTATCGATTAGTGGATCCGTTCCGGGGCCTGACTCACCGCAGGCGCGTGTTCCCGGTCGCCCTCGCCAAATTAGTTAATTTCAACAAATGTGAGTTTCTTAGAGCGGCTCGCCTCGGCGCTCTTCTTAACATACCGCCCGCCTCGAAATAATGATTTCGAAATCGTACGGTAAATCGTCACAGGAATGGATAGCCTGAAAATTGTATACACATGCTTGAACATAAAATAGATTAACTCGAATTTGACATTTAACTTGTCGTAATCATCATGGCGCCCGCCATGATCTCCTGATAACTATGCTTTACATGTTCCTTAATGCTATTTACAATGTGCTTCGTCGCGCTTTTCGATGTCGATTGGCAAAAGACATAGCTTAACAATCGGTCGTTTATATTCAGACGACGCCGTTTTAACTGTTACGACTCGAGTCAGCCCGTCAGAACCAGGATGACATTGAGTAATTCTGCCTAGTTCCCATTTACACGGGGGGAGAGTGACATTTCGTAGGAGCACAAGTTGTCCAACCTGAACGTTGACTTGGCGCTTCCATTTGACGCGCTGCTGTAACGTATTGACGTAGTCTGTCTGCCACACCTTCCAAAATCGTTCAGCGAGTTGGCGTACAAGTTGCCATCGATTCAATCGATTCTCGTTCAGATTGAGCATCGATGGCTCTGGATTTACCGTGAGTGCAGATCCGATGAGAAAATGGCCAGGAGTGAGCGCTTTGTGATCGTCCAGCGTATCATGCAACGGAGCCAAAGGACGAGAATTCAAACAGGCTTCAATTTTGCACAAGAGAGTATTGACTTCCTCGAATGTGAGAGTGTGCTTGCCTAACATTCGATGCAGATGGTACTTTACACTTTGAACACCTGCCTCCCACAACCCTCCAAAATGCGGAGCAGAAGGAGGAATGAAATGCCACGTAACTCTATCCATGACGGTGAGATTTAGAAAGTTTGGATCTTTCACCGCCGCCCTGTAAGTGAGGGTCAATTCCTTGTCTGCGCCGACGAACGTGGTCCCGTTGTCCGAGTATATTGACTCGGGTAATCCTCGCCGGGCGCAAAAGCGAACATACGCGTCCAGGAATGCCGATGTCGAATAATTTCCGACCAATTCGAGATGGATCGCGCGAGTAGCTAGGCACACGAATAGCGCAATATAAGCTTTTCGTGATGTAATTCCTCGTCCGGCTGACGCGCGAACCTGAAGAAGTCCGGCGTAATCGAGTCCACAATGCTGAAAGCTGCGAGTTGGAGGCGATACCCGTAATGCGGGCAAACTTCCCATTAATTGAGTTGGAGCGGCGGCCCGTGTGCGGGTGCAAACTACGCAGTTATGGATAATAGATCGGACTAAGCCGCGAGCGCGAGTGATCCAAAAGTCTTGCCGCAGGACATTTAACGTAAGTTGAGGTCCTGCGTGAAGAGTTCTCAAGTGTGCCTGTAGAATGATAAGATTTACAAGTAGATGGGCTGCCAACACGATCGGGTGTTTGGCTGAAAACGAGAGTGGCGCATTGTCCAACCGCCCGCCGACGCGAAGTAGTCCATCTGAATCGATGAATGGATTTAGCGCCAAGATTGAACTCTTGGCGGAGATTTCACGTTGCGCGGAGAGCGCTTGTATTTCCCCGGAGAAGATTTCTCCCTGAATTTGTTTTAGCCAAAACAGTCGCGCGGCTTGACATTCGATAGAAGACAACGCTCGTCCGGACGAGTGTCGATCGGTTTTTACTCGTAGGCAAAGCTTGGTGAATCGCATAATGTATGCCGTAACGCGGATCAATTTCGGCCATGAGAAATAGCGGTGTCGGAGGTCCCACGCCTCCGGTTTATGTACGTGATGGGCTTTTACGCGGTTGACTTCGACATCTGTGTTTAATGACACAGCTGGCAGAGCGGTAGGCCATCGGTCTTCTGAGAACTCTAACCAGTGCGGACCTTGCCACCAAAGAGGATGTGACGTTAATTCGTCACCCAGTATGCCGCGAGACGCACAGTCGGCGGGATTTTCATGCGTTGGAACATGTCGCCATACGGCTTGAGACGATAGGTTTTGAACCTCCGCGACGCGATGAGCAACGAAAGTTTTCCAATTTGTCGGTGGTTTATTCAACCACGCGAGAACTATCGTGGAATCAGTCCAACAATAGCATGGATGCGTTTGAAACCCATGACATTGACGCACGAAGTCGATCAGGCGTGCTAGAAGTAGCGCTGCTGCCAGTTCCAAACGAGGTATGGTCAGTGGCTTGATCGGAGCGACGCGGAATTTTGATGCGAGCAGAGTAACGAAGACTTGTGAATTGGAAATAACGCGTAAATAGACGGCTGCTGCGTATGCTTTCTGCGATGCATCGGCGAATCCGTGCAGTTCGCATCGTGTGATGGCTGGGCCTTGGCATGTCCAGCGAGCGATTTGCAATCCGTTTAGGGAAGCGAGCTTGATATAAATGTGTTGCCAGCGGAGGAGAACTTCTGACGGGAGTGTTTCATCCCAGTCTAGTTGCAATTGCCACAGGTGTTGCATGAAGATTTTGGTGGTTATTATCACCGGAGTGACCCAACCTAAAGGGTCGAATAGTCGAGCGATGGTTGAGAGGATTGAACGCTTGGTATTCGGAATATCCGTGGATAACTCAACTTGAAATTGGAATGTGTCGAGCGCTGGATTCCAGCTTATTCCGAGAATTTTCACTTGTTCGTTTGTTTGCAGACTTTTATTACAAGCAAGACCATGATTTGCGGGATCGATATCGACCAACAAAACTGGAGAATTGCTCGCCCATTTGCGGAGCTCGAAGCCACCGAGCTGCAGCAACGAACACAATTGATTGCGAGCTTGTTTAAGATGATCCAAATCATCTGCCCCGAAGAGGACGTCATCGACGTAAATCTGCTCTCTCAGGATGGGCACAGCCATTGGGAATTTATAACCTTCATCGTGAACAAGCTGCTTGAGCACACGAAGAGCCAAGAATGGTGCACACGCTGTACCGTACGTAACGGTTAATAATTGATATTCGGAGGGAGATTCGGATGAGATTGTCCACCACAGTATTCTCTGGTAATCGACATCGCGCGGATCGACACGGATTTGTCGATACATTTTGGCAATGTCGGCCGTGTAAACGTATTTGTGCGGTCGCCATTGAAGAATGACAACGGGTAATTCGGTTTGGAGCTTTGGTCCGACGAGCAAATGGTCATTCAATGATGATCTGTTTGTAGTTACACTAGATGCGTTAAAAACTACCCGCAACTGGGTGGTAACGCTGGTTTTACGAATTACGGAGTGATGAGGAATATACACACACTGATCAGGATTTCGAGGAAGGACGGGAGCTTTTCGCATGTGCCCGAGTTGTTCGTATTCGCGAAGGAATTCTGAATAATTCGCTTCTTGAATCGGACACTTTAAACCTGCGATATAAACTATTTAGTAATCTTTCCGCGCGGTAGCGGGAATCTCCTATGTTAATAGGAAGGCCTTTGAAAGGAAGGCGAACCATGTATCGGCCATCTGGGCATCGAGAATGAGTAAGCCGAAAATGATCTTCACATTGGTCGTCCTGCAAATTGTACACGGGGTGGCGAGAAACTTCCTCGATTTCCCAAAACCTTCGAATCTCCGTCTCGAGAGAGGGAGCCTGAAAACAATGATGAGTAGTCGCTCGCATGAGCGATGGTTCGTCAGGTGAGAGCGATGAGCCTGAGGAAAAAGAGACGGGGCCGGAAATCACCCATCCGAGTACGGAGTTTCGAGCGATCGGCTGTCCCGTGGATCCTTTACGGACTCCGTCAAGAATAAGATCGCCATAGATATCAGCACCGATAATGAGCTCAATCGGATGTGCACTCAAAGGGTCTTGATCGGCCCACGATAAATCGGCGAGATGACTGAGATTCGTATCTACTGGAACGCGTTTCGGTGCGTAAGCAGTGAGCTCCTTTAAGATTAATGCAATTGTTGAGAAACTCGGACTGCTTTTATCACGAGGGGAAATTTGAATTTGAGCTGCAAATCTATGCGTTCCAGCATCGACGCACCCAACCGCGGAAATAGTAATCGGCATCTTTAATCGTTTCGCCTTTAATCGTTGAGCGAGGTTTTCCGACATAAAGGTCATTTCGGAACCTTGATCTAGAAGCGCTCTCACGGATAGCGAGCGACCCGTCGACACACCCACCGTGACCCACGCAGTTGCCAGTAATACATGCGTACGCGTCCGGGCAAGAGATGTTACAAATAACGAAGTAACGTCTTGTTTTGTTTCAACTGGTTGGACGGGTGGAGGCGTCGATGAGGTTTGTGATTCGGCTTTGGAACAAGAATCGGAATCCGCGTGTAACATTGTATGATGCTTCTTTTGACAAATCCGACACGTGTATTTGCTACGACACGCTTGAACCGCGTGACTCTGACTTAAACAGTTGAAGCATCGTTTGGTTTGGTTAACGAATTCACGACGCTGAGCCGGACTCTTGCTCGCAAATTTGGGACAAACATGTATATAATGTTTCGCCTTACATAATGAGCACGAAGAGGGAGAGCTGATAGATGCGTTAGAACTGCTGACCTTTTGAGCTTGAGCGGGTTTGGCATTTGTTTTTGCCATCGCGGAGTTAGCTTGCTTGCATTCTTCTAATGCGCGAGTTCGAGAAGCGAGGAACTTATTTAACTCATCATATGACGGCGGATCGTCACTGTCGCTGGCTTTGAGATTCCAGGCTTTTCGCGTGACTGGATCTAGTTTCTGCGTAACGATATAGACCAGAATATCATTCCATAATTTGGCCGGCGACCGCTTTAAATTTTTCAATGCCGCGACCGCGATATTAGCTTTGTCTCGCAATAATTGGAGTTTATTCGCTGAATCTCGAGTAGCAACGGTTAAATTAAAGAGAGAAGATAGATGGACATTGATCAATCGTCGTTTATTTTCATACCGCGAAACAAGAGCGCCCCAGAATTTAGTAATTGCCGACGAACCTGTCGGCTCGGTAACGCGATTCAGGTAATTTTACTATCACACGGGTCCCTGCCGAGTCCGCGCTTACCGGGAAGTCGAAGTGGTGGCCTTACAATTGTTTCGTCGCCGGTCGATGTCCTTTGATCCGCCGGGGTCGCCGTCACGTCGAACAGTGATTTGCGATGGGCCGGCGGCACGCCGGTAGCCTCACGCGGTGGCGCTGCGCGCGCCGTTCAGGGCCGGAAATCGATTTTAACTTCGATCTCGATTCCTCTCTCCGGTCGCTGGCTCTCTTACGCCGTTGTACATATTTTTTTCTTCTTCGCTCTCGGGAGTCCTGCCGTCGCAGAGTTATGTTGGCGGCTCCGAACGCATCTCGGACGGCCCTCGTAATTAATTTAAGCTGGCCTTTCTTTACTGCAGGGATCCTCGCGGGGTGATCAGTCCCGTGTGCTCCCTCGTTTCTCTCGGGATGCTGTGTCGGGCCCCTCGGAGTTAACTATCCTCGTCTCGGGATGTAGGCGCCTGTTTCTCCTCCTTGTGCTGACTGCGATTCGTAGGCTCTCCGAGGCTGTAAAAATGACTCGGCAGTAACAGTCCTTATGCGACTCGGTAAAATTCGTAATATAATGACATCGGTCGCATACCTGGCCCGTCGCGCGATTCCGCTCCGTGCGCACCGCTCTCGACCCCGCTGCTCTCCTCACCCGGATTCGCTTCCTCAGGATTTCTTCTTCCTAAAACAATTACGCTCCGGGGCCACCACCTCAACTCCCGATACTCCATCCGGAAAACGCGAGTCGGCGTAAAGTTCGCCGCTCGCTCACAAAATCTCTTAAACTATTACGCCCTTTTTGACCGTTCCCGGCCGGGCGCGTCCGCCCTTGTGACGGGTGCGAAACGCCACGTCACAATACATAGATTATTAATTGATTGTAAGTATGCAAATTTTTATATTAGAATGATATTTAAAGACACTAAATACATAGATGCATAGAATATTGACATTAATTTATTTCTCCTATTGTATAAATATTAAGAATGTTATGCAAAAAATGATAAAAGAATAATATGAGGAATTTATACATTACATATTAAATTAACTAATTAATAATTTTTTGTTGCTAGTAAATAAATTCAAATAGAGAATATTAATATAATTCGACCAAACTAGCAAATAACTTACACGGGCGAAGTTGGAAGAATATTTTTAGGGAGACGTATCTCTTGGTACGAGATTACAAGATTCCCTTGATCATACTTCAACCATACCGTGAATGAATAGGCGAGAAAAATAATTAAGCAATTAGTTAACAAATAATCGACTTATATTCTACTTATTAAAAATTACCAATGATTCTCTTTTCTTTTCTGAAGCCATTAAAGTTTCTTTAAATTGCAAAAACTCCTCTAATGACTTTATGGGCAAAATTATGTCCAAATCGGCTTTAACTTTTTCTACGCCTCCTGGTGCCGTAATTCCAGCTGGATTATTTAATAATATCGTATGCTTCAATTCATTTATTTTTATGTCTAAATCGTATAAAATGCTTCTTTTCGCAGAAATTATTTGGCTAAATATTTTTTCTTGTAATTCTTCAAATTTGTTATCTGTATATTCTTTTGTAACTATTATATCCTCTGAAACTAAAAGAAATATTGAATATTAATTTTGAGATCTGATAAATCTAAAAACGGAACATATACATATTTAATAAAATATTGAGTATTTACTAGATGGTACATTAATAATATCTATTGCAGCATTTTCTACGATAGGCAAAACCTCTTCTGCATCTTGAACAAATTCATCCATTGAGCGTACATCTTGAACACAAAAATAATTATGTATGGATCACTTTATATCCGGATAAAACAAGAAAAAAATGAAACGGAAATACTTGATATACTTGGATTATTCTTCGTTTTTGGCTGGCGTTTTTGACTGGAAGATTCTCTGCAGGACTGAAATGGTTCCACTGCGTTCAGAGTTTGTTCTATGGTATTTCTAGAGCATTTATTAGGTTCACATTCATGGCATTCGTCATCATCTGTACACTTAATGGTATCTGATTTCAAGGCTCGTCTGAGCCTTCTCTTCCCTTGTTTCAAATTCTCTAATTTAAAAGAAAAAATTTTAGTAAGTAGCAGACTAGTTCCCAGTAAAACAAAGTAACAGTAACATAACATCAATGTTATGTTACTGTTACGTACAAGGCATGTTATATTGCAGATACATTGTTGAGTGGGAAATTATAACATTGATGTTATGTTACTTTTTGTGTTTACTGGGTTAGTATTAATTATATATATATATATATATATATATATATATATATATATATATACAGGGTGTCCGGTAATAATCGCCCCACCCGTCACGTGCAGGTAGAGGCAGTTAAACTGAGTAGGAAAGTCCTGTACCGTTTTGCGATTTTCGCAATAATTAATAAGAAATTAAATAAAAAAGAGCGGCCAATCCGTGCGAGTAAAAGCGCGCGGCGAGAAGAGACCTCCTACTGTTTACGTGATTCTTGTCGCGCGGCGAAAATAAAAGCCTAATGTTTACGCGGTTGCTACGCACGCGACAAAGCGGGGAGGAGCACTCTACAAAGGACAATGGATAAATACGAGCAATGCATAACGCTGGACCCCCGCGTGGGCTGTCTCTTCTCACCGCGCGCTTTTACTCGCGCGGATTGGCTGATCTTGTTTAATTTATTTCTCATTAATTATTGCGAAGATTGCAAAACGGTACAGGACTTTCTTATTCGGTTTAACCTGCTCTACCTACACACGACGGGTGGGGCGATTATTACCGGACACCCTGTATACACACACACGCGTGCATATGTGCATACATTAGTAAATTAGTAGTAGTACAGTAGAAAAAAAATGATAAATATAATTTCTTACTTGCACATGCAATGATTTCTATTGAAAAAGATTCCCAGTGTTCCTCGGGCTCTTTCAAAGACAACAGCCAGCTCTCCATATATTGATAATCGCACGGATTTGGATAGAAGCAGCTACAGTTGTTACGCAGCCATGAGCCTGGGATCAAATCTAATATTTTTCTAGAATTCGAATTTTCGTCCGTAAAACGAACGATCATGTAACGATCCATATCTTCATCGCTCATCTTGATTGATAATAGTAAATGTAACACAGTAATACAGTAACTCTTCCTTCTGTGGGCTTCGTATGGCGAAGGCGTTGTAACTAACCTCACTTAACCTAACTACTGTCGCGAGCCACGCGCCGATTCTTCGAAACTGATGTGACTGCAGTTGCGCGCGCATTCGTACACACATATATATGTATATAAACTTAACATTTTAATTTAACACTTTTCTCTTTATATATATATATATGTATATATATAATGTTAATTGTTGTAACATTTGGGTTAGGGATGAATCGGTCGAATAAACAGTATTGGGTTTCTGTAACCAAAGAGTTTTTATATTTCTTAACTTATGAACATTAATGATATCTCATTATTATTATCGTACCTGTAACCAAAGACACGACATTAAAGTTTATTGTCCTTGTCCTACCCCTTGTATTTCTTTAGTCAATCCACTTAATTAATTTTATAAGAACGCTTCTAAATTCTCTGTCTTATATTCTATCCACGTGGTCTCTCTATCTTCCCACTCCACCGTCCATGTAGGTGCCTACTTATCACTGCCGCGTCCACAAGCAAGCGGCAGATTCAAATTAAAGAAATGTACTTTCTTTACATCTCCCCTCCTCGGGAAAATTTATTCAGTAGAATTTTCTGGAAACAAATTAATCACGTCCTCTTCTATTTGTCGTTCTATTTGTGTAGCTACAGGTGCTGGGGTTAGTTTGGTTATGTGAAATAATGTTGATTCTGGTTTTTTGTGTCCGGTGTCTATTTTATATATTGATTTTGATACTTTTTCCATGATTTTATATGGTCCTATTCGTAATTCATCTAGTTTCCGTCTGTTTAACTTGTTTTTGTTTTCTACAAATACCAAGTCTCCTTCATTGAATTCAAAATCGTTTTTGTTTTTATCAAATAGTCTCTTATTGTAATTATGTGATTTTATAGTATTCTTGTAAGCTAGTTCCCGATCTTCTAATAAGTTCTTTGGTGTATTTTCTTGGCTTATTTCTTTTGGTAAAACTGTAATGTTCTTTCCTTCTAGTAAGTATGCAGGTGCAAATCCAGTTACTGTATGGATAGTTTGATTGTACTGTTTT
Source organism: Lasius platythorax (assembly GCA_963971435.1). NCBI lineage: Eukaryota > Metazoa > Arthropoda > Insecta > Hymenoptera > Formicidae > Lasius > Lasius platythorax. The sequence continues at coordinate 721,055 of OZ020544.1, read as the reverse complement.
GCGCATTCTTGTGCTATTGTTGTCCAAGCTAATTTTGTGTTTTTTTCATTTATTTTGCACCTTATTTTATTAATTAGTGTTTGATTTAATCTTTCATTTAGACCATTCGAAAATGGCGTATTTGTCGCAGTAAAAATAATGGATATGTTTTTTCTTCTAAGAACTTCTTAAATTCCGTGGAATTGATTCCCGGATATTGGTCCGTCAGAATCGTTCCAATTTGATTGTTTTCAGTTACGTTTTTTACAAGTTTAATGAAATCGTTCGAATTCTGTGTACTTGAAGTTAAGATGTATGCGTACCTCGTAAAATGGTCTACTAAAAGGTGTAAGTATTTTTTTGTTGACCTGGATCCTCCAAATCCTCCAATTGTATCCATGGACATTATTTCGAAGGGATTTCTGGCTGGTCCTAAGTGGGACATCCGTCCATATATTTTCTGTCCTCTTGATTTATTTCTTATGCAGATCTCACAGTTTTTACATATTTTCCTTATATTTTGTGTTAAATTTTTGGCCGTATAAGATTGTCCGATTATATTTTGCATTTGTTGTATTCCTATGTGACAGTAGTTTTCGTGTATTTTCTTTATGAATTTGATACTCATTGTCAGATCTTCTGATAACATAATTTTCTCCATCTTTTTTGTTTTTTTTATAATATATATTCTTTCTTGATATTAATTTATCCTTTTTCCTTTGTAAGTCCTCGTTTCTTTCTTGGTCCAATAAGATGTCTTCCATGTTTATCAAATTGACAATTTTCAGCTGTTCATCCTCATTGTCATGTGATTCTAAGACCGGATTTCTGCTTAGGCAATCCGCTTCTAAATTGTATTTTCCTGGGGAATATTTTATCTGAAAGTCGTATTGTGATAAGTAGTAGGTCAAATCACCTAATTCTTCATCTGTTCTTGCTTTTATGTTCATGTTTTCTAGTGGCTTATGATCGGAAAAAACTGTAAATGGTTTTTCTATGAGCCAGTATTGCCAGTATTTTATGGCTTCCTTTATTGCTAAGCATTCTAAATATATAGCTTTTCTTCGTTTTTGGGCTTCATTCAGTTTTTTTGAAAAATATGCTACCCGTTTTTCTTCTCCATCTGGTTGTTTTTGTTTTAACACAGCTCCTACGCCGTGTAAACTTGCGTCTGTATGAATGTTTATTGGCAATTTCGGATCAAATATCTCTAAGACGGGTTGGGAGCAGAGTAATTCTTTCATCTTCTCAAATGATTCTTTGCATTTTTTAGTCCAAATAAACTTTTGCCCTTTTCTTAGCAGATTGTGTAGTGGGTCTAGCGTTATAGCTACATCAGGAACATATTTATTGTAATAATTTATTTTTCCTAAAAATTGTCTTATATGTTTTTGCGTTCTCGGAACTGGGAAATTCTTTATTGATATAAGGTTGTCTTTCAATGGACGTATTGAATTGTTCTCTATTACGTGTCCTAAATATTTTACTGTATTCGAAGCAAATGTACATTTTGAGAATTTTAGTCTGAAACCTTCTTTTATTATTGCCTCTAATAATTGTGTCAAATGATCTATGTGTTCCGAGAAAGATTTGGAAAAGATTAGAATGTCGTCTATGTAGTTTTCTGTAAAGTTTGTTAGTTTGTGTTTTCTTATTATGTTACTGAGTATTCTCTGAAATATAGCAGGTGAAGTTTTCAGTCCAAATGGTAGACAGGTCCACTGATAGTGTCCCTCCTGTGTCACAAATCCTGTTTTTTGTCTATCTTCAACTTTTAGGGGAATCGACCAGAATGCTGAGTTTATGTCCAATGTTGTGAAAAATCGGCAATTTCTTGTTTTTATCATTAGGTCTTCGATTAACGGGAAGGGTTGTGCTTGAGGCACCACAATTTTATTCAATTCCCTGAAGTCTATACATAACCTTGATCTTTTGTTGTCGTCTCTTTTATATGCCAGGGTTACTGGTGCCGCAAATGGGCTATATGACTCTTCGATTAGCTTTTTTTCCAGTAGATTTGAGACTTGTTTTTCTATTTCTTGCTTATCTTCTATACTGTGTAACGATCCCCCCCCCCGACGATCGTATACCCGGCCGTCGATCCGCCGGAAGGCTGCCGCCCGGCGAAAACCAGCCGGGCAAAATGCAGCGGCGCTATGCGCCCTTTTTATACTCCGCATCCGCTAAAACGGCCGCCGGATTCACAAACCGGGCCGTCGTCTCGGCACACCGAATCGCTCCGAGCTCCGTCGGAAAGCGCCGAGCGACGGTCCCATCCGCCGCCTCCGAGGCCGCCCGAACGGCCCCGAATCCGACCGAGCGTTTGACAGCTGTCACTCAACGCTAAAACAATCGGGCCGCGATTACTTCCGAAATTACCCGAGCGGGTAATTTCGGGGTATAAAGAGAGCGGCCCAACGAAGGAAAAATCACTCCGGTTTCCGATTGTTTCCAAAGAGCCAGTACGGCGCCTGAAACTCCGATTCCAAGCACGCTCTCGTAGAAGAGAACAAAACCGAGGTTGAGAGAACTCAGTCTCCGCCGAGCAAATCTCGGCAACTCTCCGAAAAGAACTCCTTTCCGAACCGCGAGACCCGAAGCTCGAGAGGTTGAGAGAACTCAGTCTCCGCCGAAGCGATCTCGGCACTTCGATAACTCGCCTATTCCATCTAGCCTCGCGGCGATCAATTCTACGGGTAGAAGAGATCTCTGCCGTCGACGAGTGCTCTCGTCTGTCGCCGCATCCGAAACGCATCCTACCCGTAATTCATTACGCGAATAATCCACCGAGAAAAGAAACAAGCACCGCGACTCATGGCAATACAGCGCTCACGCTCTCCCGCCTGACGCTCTCTCGCCTAGCGCTCTCGCGCTCTCGCGCCCGCGTGCCCGCACGCCCCGCGCCTATCACATTCACGCGTATACACAACGCTCGGCCGGCGTTTAAAGAGCCGAGAGGCACGCAAAAACGCGACAACAACAAACCGGCGTTCAAGTTCCACGAACTTTAAAGCGCGAAATGCTGATTGCATTTATGTAAGCTCGATCAAATAAATCACGACTTCCATCGTACGATCCGAGCCGCCCGTTGCATTCCGCCTCCACGATTCTTACTCACCGTAATTATACATACCGCATACAACCGTACCGCTCGCGCACATATTCTCACAAACTGTATAAATTCATACTGCTCGCAATCACCTACACATCCGTACCGTTCGCACACCATTCTGACGCACTGTAAATATACACATCCGCTACACGCATCCATCGCTCGCATACACCACACACGCATGTTTCACTCTGTACAGCAAGACACAAACATTGAATAAACAAGTTAATTGAATCACACGCCTGGTTGACTCGTAGCCCTTTCCGAGCCCTGATCCCGACTAGCGATTCCGAGCCGTCTCGCGAAAGCGGCACGTTACAACTGCATCTGTAAGCTCTTTTACAACAGTATTTATCTATCAATAGGTCTATTCTGGCTTCGTAATCTCTTACTGTACCTATATCATATTTGTCTTTAGCAATCACTGCCTTATATTTTTCTATTAGTTTATTTATCGTCTCTTTCTGTTGATCGTTTAAATGATTCACTGTCATATTAAAGTTTTTTTCGTCAATGATTTCATTGAAGTTTACTTCATATTTTCCTGTTGTACTACCTGTATCAGGGAAATCTGATATCTTTTGTGTTATTTTTAAGTCCTCGTTTTGAATTAGTTTAAAATCCTTTATCATATCTAATCCAATTAGAAAATTATACTTAAAATTGTTTTTATCTACCACAAATACATTAGTTTCTTTTTCTATATCAAATATTTTCGCTTTTATGGTTACCATTCCATTTGTTTTACTCACACCATTAATCTTTCTTAGATTTGCACTTTTCTCGTCTTTTATTTTCCCATTTTTTTATTTTCAATAGTTTTGAGTTAATCAGGGAAACATTTGACCCTGAATTATATATACCGAAAGTTTCTAGAGTGTCATTCAGTAATAATCTTATTCGGATTAATGGTGGTACTGCTAGTTTTTTTGGCATTCTTGATTTAATTCAGTTTCCAGTTCATTATTATTTGTACACTTGATCTCTCTACCTTCTTTATCTTTTGTTCTAAACCAGCATCAGGATTCCAAGTGATAGCGTGGACTTTATTTAATTTCTTGCACGTTCTGCATGGTTTTTTCTTCTCGGGTTTTCCTTTTGCTTCCGAGCTTGTGTTATCTTTTTTTTTAAATGTTCCCTTGGTAATCCAATGTTCATTTTTATTAACCTCATTATAGAGATCTTCAACTTCTTTGAGTCCTTCTTTGTCAATTCTGTTTAATACAAATTTTGGTAGGCCTGTTGCAATGAGGTTAATTAATGTCTGTTTGCTCATGGATCTATCTATTTCTAGTAGAAGTTTTTCTTTTCTTACGGCATACTCCAGTAGTGTTCCAGTTTTGTACCTGAACGACAATGCATATATTATTGGATCCCATTCTTTATTCGCATATGTTTCACAGAATTTTTCTTTCCACACTTTCCATTCCGAGTCCCACGTTAGTTTTATCATCATCGAGCCGTACCAGTCTAACGCCGATTTATCTAGGAACATTCTAAAAATCTCAATTTTACTTTGATCCTCTATTATTTTGAAACGTTCACACTCCTTTTCAAATGCGTCGATCCACTGATCTGGGTTAGAATTTTTTTTTGTGAACTTTTCTAGAACAAATTTTTCTGAGATTTTGCTCAAATTTTGTTGTTCAGGGGCTTGTTTATTATGTAGCAGTTTTTCCATAATCTTTGTTAGTTGCTCTGTGCTACCTGTAGCGGGAGTAAGTTGTTCTTTTTCTTCTAAGAAGATGTCATGAAATTGGATGTTTCCTTCTTTATCTACATAGACATCTTTTATCTCTTTAGTTAAAGCAATCCAAACTTTTCTTGTTTGGTGTCTTTTTTGTAATGTGTTTTTTATATTTTTGAAAATTTCTGTACTTACGATTTCAGTGTGTAGTTTTGCTGATTGGCATTCCTCCGGTATCTCGAAGGTTTGATTTGTCTCCGTGGTAATTGAGGTTATGCACATGATATTTGACTTTCCATCTACTGATGGTTTTATCTTGAATTCAAATAGTAGTTTCTCCATTTTCTTCAGATCTTCCAAAAATGTCGTTTTATAATGTTAATTGTTGTAACATTTGGGTTAGGGATGAATCGGTCGAATAAACAGTATTGGGTTTCTGTAACCAAAGAGTTTTTATATTTCTTAACTTATGAACATTAATGATATCTCATTATTATTATCGTACCTGTAACCAAAGAAACGACATTAAAGTTTATTGTCCTTGTCCTACCCCTTCTATTTCTTTAGTCAATCCACTTAATTAATTTTATAAGAACGCTTCTAAATTCTCTGTCTTATATTCTATCCACGTGGTCTCTCTATCTTCCCACTCCACCGTCCATGTAGGTGCCTACTTATCACTGCCGCGTCCACAAGCAAGCGGCAGATTCAAATTAAAGAAATGTACTTTCTTTACATATATAATATTTTGCACTTAATATACTTTGACATTTCTATTTACAAATATATGTATTTATTTTTTATATCTTTAGCTACTTATAATTTATTAAAAATGCAACATAGTAACTACATGTAGTTCTTTTTCTATGTCTAATAAAACACATTTGTTTTTAATCATTTTAATTGCTACTAACTTATGTGATGCCGTAAATCCATTGCCACTAAAAATGCCGATTTCTGTCGATGGAAGTGGATAAATGAAGGCCTCGCGTTGATTGACCATTTCGTGTCCCAAGATAAAAATTTCTTCTGCCGTAATAACATTACTTTCGTTTTCATTATATTTCTTTATAATTTGTTCAATGACGAAGACTTGTAAATTTTTTAGTAAAACAACGTTATCAGGACGAACTGATCTCAAATAAATCGAATTGTTAATTTTAATTAAAGATATTATTTTATAATCATTTCCATCATAAGTAAATAGTCCGGCGTGATTATCTATTACACAGTTGGAAAAGGTATAATTCTTTTTAATTTTTAAACGTTTTTCAGACTCTAATTCAGATAATCTATTAACTATTTGAGTCAATGGCTTATTGGGAGATTTAAGTAATTTTTTGAAACGACCAATATAACTTTCACCCAAAAATGCTGAAATGTTACTTAATGGAGTGTTAAGATTTATCGCATCATCTGCTACATGAATCAAATTATGGAAACTGAGAACTTGAGAGTTTTCTGCATACAGTGATGGTAATAATGTAAAGAATTGTGTTAACAAATATTTAGCGTAATTACAAGTGTTCACTGTAAAGTCACTGCTATTTAATATACGACATGCTGCAAACAGCAATAAAAAGTGTGCGATTTGAAACTCGGAATCGCGAGGAGCGAACGATAAAGTGAGACGGCACAACGAAAAGAAAAAAGGGACAAGCACAGTTTTGCACAAGAACAGTGTATTTTACGCGGACAATCTATTTACAATTTGTACAGTGCAATTTGATGCGGGCGTGCGAGAAAACGCGAGTGTTCAACGCGAACGGTTTCGTGCTCGTTATGCTGCGGCGAAAAAAACCGATTCGAATCTATACTCAGTGCTCTACACGACTATTGCGACGAGAGTGCGAGGAGCGGTTCCGGGCGCGTGCTTTTATCACTCCGACTTTCGAGAAAATTCGCGACAGTCATAAATCTCTCTTGAGAGATGACAAAGGAGACTGCAAATTTTCTCGAAAGTCGGAGGACAACGATGTTGTTATTTTGTTTGTCGAGCCGTTGCCCGTTCGAATTCTGGCCACCGGCTATATTGAGTCTCGATTACGGCGAGTCGAGATCTCTCGCGCGACGCGCGCAACGATGACGCGCGTGCGACGCGCGCAGCGCGATTCCGCAGCGTGTCGCGCTAATTACGAATCGCGCTTTGACAAATTCTCATACCTTACTCATTACACATATGCATGTGTACAAGGGGTTGGTTAGGTTTACTTTTCCCTACTTGGTTTTCGCACCATTTTCCGCCCGCCTCGTCGAGAGGTGATCGACGACAGATTTCAACCGCGTGGTGTTAATCGCGCGGAATCATGGGTGCAGTGCGGCGTGTCGAGTCCAGGCAAGCCGGGAAACAGGCGCCTCGAAGGAGGGAGTCCGGTGGCTCGTCGTGGGAGCTCGAAATCTAATTTATTCCAAGTAAGTGGTAGTCAATAAATTAAGCACAGCATTTACAGATATCGCAGTATACTGAGGCGGGAGAGGTGTCACGCAGGGACAGCCTCGCCGCCTTACGGTCACAGGGAGGGTTCCGGATCGGCGACGTCTGCCGTCGGCAACGGCACGACCTTTACGACAGGTCGGGTGAGATCCCCGTTGGAGGTCCTAACGTCGACCACGCGTACTTGGCCATCCTCGCCGGGGTGTAGTCGTGTGATGCGGGCGAGTGGCCAGCGGCACGGCGGAGTCGTCCAGATTTGAGCAGGCACAACTGCCCTTCGCGCAGGTTGCCGGGCGCCTTCCACCATTTGGGCCGGGGCGTCAGTCCCTGAAGGTACTCCTGCGACCACCGCTGCCAGAGGTGGTCCCTCATTTGTTGAAGCAGGCGCCAACGGCTCAACCGGTTTGCCGGGACGTCGAGAAGCGACGGCTCCGGGATGGCGTTGAGCGGAGCCCCGATCAGAAAGTGTCCGGGGGTCAGTGCGCAGAGATCCTCGGGGTCGTCCGACAGGGCCTGCAGCGGGCGTGAATTGAGGCAGGCTTCGGCGAGGAAGGTTGACATCTCCTCAAAGGTGAGCCTTGTTTCCCCGATGACTCTCCGCAGGTGGTGCTTTAACGCTTTCACGGCCGCCTCTCATATTCCGCCAAAGTGAGGGGCGGCCGGGGGATTAAAATGCCACCAAATGCCGTCGTCCGCAAGACGCCTAATGATCCGGTGTCGTTCGCTGGTTGCCGCCTGGAACAGCGCCTTCAGCTGAGTATCGGCCCCGACGAAGTTGGTGCCGCAGTCGCTATATACCGCCTGGCACACTCCCCGTCGGGCGACGAAGCGGCGGAAGGCGGCGAGGAAGGCATCGGCTGAGTAATCGCTAACCACCTCCAGGTGGACGGCTCGAGTACTGAAACATACGAAGACAGACAAAAAGGCCTTGTATGCCTTGTGACCACGGCCCTTCGATGTCCGTAACCAGATCGGGCCGGCGAAATCCACCCCGGTGTGCTGGAATGGCCGGCTAGGAGTAACCCGAGCGCGCGGTAGGCTCCCCATCAAGGGCTGCGGTGTCGCCGCCCGCCATCGGACGCATTGGAGGCACCGGTGGATGAAGCGGCGGACTACTTGGCGGCCTCGTGGTATCCAGAATCGTTGCCGGACTGCTGCTAGAGTGGCCTGGGCCCCGCCGTGGAGAGTGCGCCGGTGAGCGGCGTCGACGACGAGGTATGTAACATGTGAAGTCGGCGGCAATATAATCGGGTGCCGCTGGTCGAGATCGAGTAACGCGTGTTTAATACGCCCGTTGACCCGCAGGATTCCCTCGCTGTCAATTTCCGGCGTGAGCTTGCGGAGGGTGCTCTTCCCGGATATCGGTCGTCCAGCGCTGAGGTCATCCAACTCCATCCGGAAGGCGCCAGCTTGAGCCACTCGAACCCATCGAACGAGAGCGTAATCCAGCTCCTCAGGCACCAGGGGGGTCGGTGACGTTGGCGCGCTCCCCCCGAGGCCCTCGGAAGAGCAGCGCCTTCTCCAACGCCACATCCAGGCAGAGACGCGGAGCAGTCGTCGCAGCGCCGAGAAGCGGACGAGCTCCTCCGGCTCCCGCTCACCACAGGCTGCTAGGCATTTGGCTGGCCGTTGCTCCGGGAGGGTAGCGTGGTCCGCAAAGCCGGAATCCGTCGGCCAGGCAGCGGAATTTTCAGAGAGGAAGCTTGGCCCACACCACCACAGGGAGTGCTCCAGTAACTCTCACGGAGATACTCCGCGCGATGCACAGTCGGCCGGGTTGTAGCGGCCGGGAACGTGTCGCCATTTTGCAGCCGGGTTGGTCCTCTGGATTTCCGCTACGCGATTGGCGACGAAGGTCGTCCACCTTGCGGGATGTCCACGTATCCAACCGAGGGTAACCGTCGAGTCCGTCCAGAGGTACGTCGGGGATGCTTCCAATGTCAACGTGGATTGGACGTGCGCGATTAGTTTCGAGAGTAAGGCGGCCGCGCAGAGCTCCAGGCGGGGAAGCGACACGCGTTTTAGCGGTGCAACCTTCGTTTTCGCTGCCATCAGCGAAGTTCGGGGGCGGTCGCCGTCCACCGCTCGGAGGTATACCACGGCGGCGTAGGCTCGCTCGGAGGCGTCCGAGAAGCCGTGGAGCTCAATTGTGCTCGTCGAGATGTCGATCTGGAACCAGTGGGGGAACCTGATCCGCTCCAGTAGAGGAAGCTCCTCGTCGAGTGTGGTCCATTTCGCGGCTTCGTCGACAGGCAAGGGGGCGTCCCACTCGAGCTGCTGCAGCCAGGCAACTTGAATAATGAGCTTGGCGCGTACCGTAATCGGCGCCAACCAGCCCAGCGGATCGAAGAGGCGGGCTGTTTGAGCCAGAATGTTTCGCTTCGTGGGAGGAACTCCCGTTGACTGTCGCACCGTCAGCGAGAACTCGTCGGTCTCCGGGCTCCAGCGCAGACCCAGTACTGAGTGGTCAACGGAGGGCAGTAGAGCGTCGGCGGAAGAATGCAGCCGGTGCTCGAGCGGGACGTCCTCCAGAAGAGCCTCGTGGTTCGCGGCCCACTTTTTCAGGGGGAAGCCGCCCGCCATGCAGAGTGAAGAGACCTGTTCCCGCAGATGACGGCTCGATGTCAGGGTGGAGGCGCCGGTGAGTATGTCGTCCATGTAGACGTCCCGTCGAAGTGCCTCGGCTCCCAGGGGGAATCGGCTCTCCTCGTCACTGGCGAGCTGCTGCAATACGCGCAGGGCGAGGAACGGCGCACACGCCATTCCATATGTCACCGTATTAAGATAGTAATCTACTACCGGTTCCTCTTCTTTCCACAGGATTTGCTGCAACGGTCGATCATCCGGATGCACCGCGATCTGGCGGTACATCTTTTCCACGTCGGCGACGAACACGTAGCGGTGCCGTCGCCAACGCAGCACCACGTCAGTGAGAGCAGGCAGGAGGTTCGGTCCGGTGTACAGTGCATCGTTTAAGGAAGTTCCCGCCTGGATTCGCGAGGAGCCGTTAAAAACGACGCGGATTTTCGCGGCGGTGTCCGAGCTCCGCAACACTCCATGGTGCGGCAGGTAACAGACTCGATCTTCCGTCGCGGGGATGGGCCGTGGACGAGGTGACATATGGCCGAGCGCGAGGTACTCGCGCATGAAATCGCGATATTTATCGCGAAAAGCGGTATCGCGCTCGAAACGCCGTGTCATGACCTCCAGCATGCGGAACGCGGCGCGGCGCGTTGTGCTGAGATCTGGCAATCCTGGGCGGACAGGTAACCGCACCTGATAGCGACCGTCCGTAAGGCGTCGGTGCGTCCGAACGAAGTGGTCCTCACAGGCTTGGTCGTCGGCGGAGAGTGGCAAGACGACGCCAGGAGGTTCTTCCCACTCCCAGAAGCGTCGGACGGCAGCAGAGAGGTCCTCCATGGGGGAGCACTGCAAAAAGGCCACGGCGGACACAGCGTGCCCGGCTCCTACAGCGCCCATCAAGATCCATCCGAGGCGCGTCCGCTGCGCGATCGGCTCTAAGGGTCCTCCGCGGCGGAGGTCTGGCAGCACGATGCTGGCATACGCGTCGGCTCCGAGGAGCTCTATCGGATCACGGTTGAGGAACTCGGGGTCGGCGAGCTCGAGTCCGTCGACATGTTTCCACGAGCGGGCACCGCCTTCCACGGAGCCGGTGTACGCGGTCAGTCGCGGCATCACCAAGGACGGGACCGACAGCGCGAATTGTCCGGAACGCGCGGAGAGAGTGAGCGCGACCCGTCCTCTGGAGAATCCCGTCTGGACGCCCCCCATGCCGAAGATCGCGACGGACGTCGAAGTGCGTGGCAATCGGAGTCGTTGAGCCAAGGACTCAGCGAGGAGAGAGGCCTCCGATCCCGGGTCGACCAAAGCTCGGACTGAATGGCGAGCCCCGGAGCGATCCGTCACAAGAACGCGTGCGGTTGCGAGCAATACGGCGATATTGTCCGCGGGCGGTCGTTTCGACACGTGTACCGTCGGTGACGAGCTGGATTCGGCGACGGGCGAGGCTATGGACGTCGCGGGTGAGAAAGCCTCGTGGAGCGACGTGTGATGGCGACCCGCGCACTTGTTACAGTTTTTAGAGGAGGAACACTCACCGACCATATGCCGCTCCAAGCAGTTCCAGCAGCGCTGGTGAGTATTGACTGCTTCCCGACGCTCCTGGGCTGACTTCTTTTTATACTGCTCGCAGAAGGCCATGAAGTGCTCCTTCTTGCAGAGCGGGCAGTTGCGGCTGGAATCGGCGCTTCGACCCTTGACGTGGTTGGCTCGGGCGCTGCGGCTGGACTTCTCCGAGGTGGATTTCCCAGATATCTCCCCTGCGACGACGCGGAGCACCTCTTGCGTCATTAGCTGCTCCTGGAGAAACTCGCGGAGCTCCTCGTACGACGGCGGCTCCGACAACTTGCTGAGCGAGTTCTCCCACTCGCGACGGGTTTTGGCGTCGAGCAACTCGACGGCTATGTGGACGAAGAGATCCGTCCCGGTTTCGATTGGCCGACCGATTCCTTCGAGGGCGCCGACGGTGGAGACCACGCCGTGAAAGATGCGGCGAAGGTCGGCGACGGAGTCCGCCTTCATCCGGGGGAGCGAGGTGAACGCTGTTAGGTATGAACGCACCAGGAGCCGCTGATTCTCAAAATGCTCCCTCAAGGTCGACCATGCGCGCTCAAAGTTGTCCTCCGTTGACGGTAAGTTCCGTATGAGTTGGTCGGCGTCTCCCTTGACGCTTGTCTTGAGGTAATGGAACTTTTCAACTTTTGACAGAGAGTTCTCCTCGACGACGATCGACCGGAAGAGATCTCGAAAGGCGGGCCAGTCTTCAAACCTCCCGGAGAATTGTGGGAGCTGAATACGCGGCAGCACGCTGCGCGACGGCGCAGGTCCCGAGCGCACAGGCCTCTGATCACCGTCGTCCGCAGAGCCAGCGAGCGTCTGCTCGAGTTCTACGAGCTTGGCACGCTGCTGCATGTATACCATTTCGACGATACTCACAAAGTCCGAGGAGACGTAGTCGTTTCCCTTGAGAGTATCGCCGAATTCCAACAGTAGACGATCGTGCTGATCCTCAAACTTTGTCCATTTGCCCTCTAGGTTCGCCAGCGCTGACTGTACGAGAGCGACGGACTGCTTGGCCGCTCCAGCCTTGCGGAGGTTTTCGAACGTGCGGGCGATGCGCCCGTGGAGTTCCCGCTGTGCAGCAATTAATGCTTCCATTTTCCCTTTCACAGGTCACTCACTTGCCTCCACTCCACTCACGAAGATCACGACGATCGCGGAGGCCGGTTTCGAGAAAGAAGAATCCGGCTCGAAGGACCAGAAAATGTGCGATTTGAAACTCGGAATCGCGAGGAGCGAACGATAAAGTGAGACGGCACAACGGAAAGAAAAAAAGGGACAAGCACAGTTTTGCACAAGAACAGTATATTTTACGCGGACAATCTATTTACAATTTGTACAGTGCAATTTGATGCGGGCGTGCGAGAAAACGCGAGTGTTCAACGCGAACGGTTTCGTGCTCGTTATGCTGCGGCGAAAAAAACCGATTCGAATCTATACTCAGTGCTCTACACGACTATTGCGACGAGAGTGCGAGGAGCGGTTCCGAGCGCGTGCTTTTATCACTCCGACCTTCGAGAAAATTCGCGACAGTCATAAATCTCTCTTGAGAGATGACAAAGGAGACTGCGAATTTTCTCGAAAGTCGGAGGACAACGATGTTGTTATTTTGTTTGTCGAGCCGTTGCCCGTTCGAATTCTGGCCACCGGCTATATTGAGTCTCGATTACGGCGAGTCGAGATCTCTCGCGCGACGCGCGCAACGATGACGCGCGTGCGACGCGCGCAGCGCGATTCCGCAGCGTGTCGCGCTAATTACGAATCGCGCTTTGACAAATTCTCATACCTTACTCATTACACATATGCATGTGTACAAGGGGTTGGTTAGGTTTACTTTTCCCTACTTGATTTTCGCACCAAAAAGTGTCTGTAGTGATGATCCGGTAAAATATTTTTCAACACAGCAGAACCACAATATAAGAAAAAAAATCTAAATTGTGTGGCTTTCCATCTTGACACCAAATTGAGATCAAATTTTTTCTTTTGAAATTCACATGGTACATCAGTTGTAACTAGAGCCCCTTATTTCACGTGTACACGGGTACACGAATTACACGTGTAATTAGCATTTACGTGTATAAACACGTGTATCGTGTACCCTTGTGTATTACACGGATACCCGGGTTACACGTGTTTTGAAAACACGAATAAATAAATTAGTAAATAAATGAATAAATGAATAAATATATATTAAAATTAATGAATAAGTAAGTAAGAAATTTCGAATTTCACACTAATATTCATAACGTTCACCATTGGTATTTAACAAAGAAAATAAGATTAATCATAATTAGCAAAGTTATTTATCATTGCTTCATAAAAAAAACTTAAAATTTTAAAGTTTTTATTTTATAATAACAATATGGTCTTAAAATTTAAAAAAATAAAAATTTTCTAAGTTGCAAATAGATATAAATTTTCGTTTATTGGTCATTCAATACACACATGTGTGGAATAATAAGAACGTATCTTCAAAAGTAACAACATTTTTAAGCAATAAAATTAGAAAAAATTAGGCCTGTAACAAGCAATTATGGGTGTTTACATAGTAATTAGCTTTATTGTTGTATAAAAAAAGTTACAAGATTCTTTGAAACGGAACGTTTCGACACTTACTTGTGTCTCTTCAGCCGTAAACGAATGGATACAATTAAATTATGGATATGTAAAACTTATTTTTAATGATTGCGAAACGCTGGTATTTTACGCAAAATTTTTGAGGTGACATCGTGTGTATTTCGTTGTTCGTGTAATCACTCACCCTATGTAACGTGTGGTGGTGATGGTGTGTTATGTTTGTCCGCGTCATCGTGATGTAAAGTGTCAAATTTTGTTTGTGTAATTGTCAGATAGTTAAATTATGAAAAATAATTGTCAAATGATGAAACTAGTCAAATTTTGAGTTATATATTATAAGAACATTTGAAAATGTCAATTAACGTAAACTTTTTGATATTGTTGATTATGGACGTTTGATACAGACAAAATTTTTTATAGTTTAATATATTTTTAATGTTTTTTATTTTTTAAACAAATAGGTAAATTTATACGTTAACATAAAAAACACAAACAAAAAATGAACGAAACGTATTGGTAGTACGGTATTGGCAGTAATGATAGATTAACTATAAGAAAACAACTAAAATACAATAATAAATATAAATCTGTAGTTACTAGCTACTAGTTCTTCGAGGTAAAATAAAATAAATAAAATAAAATAAAATAAAATAATAAAAAATAAATAAAATAAAATAAATAAATAATAAAATAAATAATAATAAATAATAAATAAAATAAATAAATAAAAATAAAATAAATAAATAAAAAAAAATAAATAAAATAATAATAAATAGTAAATAAATAAATAATATGAAATAAATTATATAAATATCTCTATTATTTTCATAAAAAAATAGCAAGAGGTTATTTTTTTTCTGCTACTGCTGTGATTACATCGGCTTCTTGTTTCAATAACCTTCGATTTTGGTACAAAAATACTAACATATTAACATTGTAAGGAAGCAATGACGTTCTTTTGAATGTAACAATATTTCCAGCAGTAGAAAAGCAGCGTTCAGAACTTACAGAAGTAGCTGGTATACACAAATATTTTTTTGCAAGAAGTGCAATAGCTGGATATTTATCTTTTCTATTTTTCCACCACTCATATGGATTCATATCAAATTTCAACAGTGGCTCAGCCAAGTACTCTTCCCATTGGTTCTGTACCTTATTTATTTTGTTGCCATCTTTTTTATACAAAAATTCCAAAGCAGTTTGTTTTTTACAAACTTCGCTTTCTGTATCCTGACATAGAGTACTTTCTTTCAGCTCCTTAACCGCATCGCGAATAACTACTTTTGCGTCATGACTTTCATGATCGAGGTCCTTGTACCTAGGATCCAGCATGGAAGCAATCTGCCTTGTAGAAACAATATTGAGTTCGGAATTCCACTCTAAATCAAACCGCCACTTTAAACCATCCGACAAAGTATTTTTAAAGACTCTAATCATCTCAGAATCACTATCAAGAGGTATCATATGTTCTTGCAATAGTTTTTCCATAAGGGGCCGAACCATGGATGCAGAAGCGTCTTCATTACACAGAACTAAGGTTACCATTTGGACAGGCTCAAGGACTCTCGCAAGATTTTCCATAGCTATCCACTCTCTTTCTAAGATCTCAAGTTTTTCAGCTGCAGCGCCAGTTGTGATTTCACGGTCTGCTAAGACGTTCATCACTGGACTTCTGTTTTGAGTGAGCCTTTCAAGCATTAGAAATACAGAATTCCACCTTGTATTGCAACTCTGCAAAAGTGTTAGTACCGGCAAACCCAATTGCTTTTGTTTTTCCTTCAGGGGGTACTTTGCAGCATTTGAATGCTTAAAGTGGCCCACTATTTTACTCGCTTTAGTAACTAACAACTGAATATCCTCAGAATAAAGTGAATTATTCACTGCTAGTTGCAGACTGTGAGCAGCACACGTTACGTCGGATTTCTCCTGAACTTGCTCTATAGATCGTACGGCTTTGACTACATTTGCAGCATTATCAGTCACAATAGCTACAATTTTGTCATTCAACTTCCATTCTTCAAATATATTTTCCATTTTATTAGCGAGATTTTCTGATGTGTGGCGCTCATCCATTTCAGTTGTGTCAAGAGTAAAAGATCTTTGTACCCAATTGTCATCAATTAAGTGCACCGTCATGGTAATGTACGATTCCTGAGCAGCAGACGACCAACAATCTGACGTACAAGCTACTCCACAAGCTTTATTCAGTTCTGCTTTTATGGGTTTTTCAATGCTTTCTTTAAGAGCGTGTAACCTCTTTTTTAATGCATCTTCCTTTATAGGTTTGTAATTTGGCTCCACAAAAGCCATAAATTGAAGAAAACCCTCGCTGGAGCAAAAAGAGATAGGCATTTGATTTAATGCGATCATTTTTGTCAAAGCCTGATGGATTTCTTCTGCTCTCACTGGCGAGCAAGAATTATTAGTTGATTTTCTTGTTCGGACTCTTCGACGCTTAAAACATGATGATCCTGATACAGTTGAAATATCATTGTTTTCATTTATTATTTCTTGACTTGATTCTTCATGCGAATCATCATTCGTGGCTAAATTGTCCGATCTGCAAAATAAAATATAATATCACAAATCTTACACATAAAGCTCAACTCTGTCATATTAACTGATTTTGATTAAAAACTTTAATTCAAAGTCAAATTTAAATAATCATTTTGTATATATTTGAATATAAAATCGAATATGTAAATTAAAATTAATATTGACATTCAAGTACTAAATATGAATAAAAAATTAGGTGAAATTTATTTTAAGTTCGCATTATTTTAAATTTTAGATAGCGTCTACATTATTAGATAGTTTTACTCTACGGAAAGTTGCAAAATAATGTTCTTCAGATAAATGTTTTTTAAACATTAGAAATAATTTTTTTATATGTCTGAATAAAACAGAAAAAAAAAACAAAAAATCGCGGAAAATAGTAAATACTTTAATGCCGCTTTCCAAAAAAGTCGGTTAATCGTATCAAGCCCGCTGTACATGCCTATAGGCAGTTTACAAATTATACAGCAAAATCGAGAAATTTTTTATATATCTATACCTTATCACTTACTTTTACATGTCAATCGCAAATATCGAACTTAAATCTATTTGTTTACGTTTCAAAACCGTCTATCTATTATTTCCTCATTAAAAATAAATATTTTTATAACTAAGGAATTTAGGCTCTCAATTTGAACAACAACTTTGAATTTCAACGAGCTATAAGAGCCAAACGCGGATGGTAGTGAGTTAGTTTTTCATGAAAATTAATTTTTCATCGAAGTAATTTGTTGTGCACAGGGCACAAATTTTTCTTGGTCTGATACCAAGAAATTTTAATTAAATCTCATTCGAGATATTAATTTAAGTAACTCTGACTCCCCTAAAGAGTTATAGGCGAGAAAAATATCGGGGAGAAGTCGCTGAATCGGGATAATATCGGGATAATATCACTACCATCCGCGTTTGGCTCTTATAACCCGCTGAAATTCAAAAATATTTTTATATTTTTTATTTTTTACAAGGTCTAAAAACAATTATATACTCACCCCCGTTTTCTAGATGATGAGTCTCCTTGGTTACTTGCAAGTCCATGAATACCCTGTAAATGTCGGCTTAATGACCCGGTCGAACCACCGCGGCAGGAAAACTCATTGTTTACTTCATCAGTGCACAAATCACAACGTGCTTTGTCTCCTTCTCGACGAGCATATTTCCATACCCAACTTTTCGACTTCATATTAATTAAAATAAAAATTAGCGATTAACTTCGTAAAATTAATTTAAAAGTGTCGAACGAGTCACAATAATAGTATATTCTATTATGTATAATCGGTACACAAAATACGTCTTGCTTTTGTGACGAATAAACAGAGACTACCGCTAACGAGAGAAGAATATTTGTATATTTTGTATATTTCGAATAAACGAAATAAACAAACAGGGTTGTTAAGGCATGGAATTAATCGCGCGCATTATTTAAATACGTTAGAGTATGTTCGAGTGCGTGACACACGAACACGAACATACGCGGGTACACGCGGGTACACGTGTACCCGCGGTGATCCGTGTCAGATGTAACGTGTAGAACGACTACACGTGTCACGTGTACCCATGTATTTTAAAACACGTTCCTGACCGGGAGCTCTAGTTGTAACATTTAACAGTATTCTGCGGAAGTTATTGATGATTCTTCGTTTTAGCCTTGCACAGTTTTTCTTCGCAGTCCAACTTTCTAACAAATATTTTATTACTCCAAGATACAAAAGATGCATAGAATCTAAGACAACATTATTAATAATGTGAAAATTTGGTAGTATCAATAATGGAGACACAATATTTCCTTTATGGTGTTGTAGTTGACTTTGATTTTTAAAAGACTCTTTTGTACGTTTTGAACAATTTGTTTCAGGATACACTCTTTTTTTCTTCAATTTTTTTCCAACACTGATTCCTTTAATAGTACATCGTTCACAAGCATAGAATGCTCCGGGTGGTTTAATACATTTAATGAACGATCTAGCAGGAGAATCAGCTACAATTGCAATTATTCTGAAAGAATATGTTTTTGAATTGATAGTCACTCCCTGGTTAATTAAATTGGTTGCTTCCGTAACAAAATCAATTAGATAATCATGAGCACTTGCAGGTTTCGAATCACCACAGTACAAAGCAATTGTGAAAGGTTCACATTTGTATCCTTCATGAAATACTTTCATAATAATCGGCCAAACTTGTGTTTGTGAATTATTATGGAGTTGCATACCATCAATGTGAACTAATACACCGATTTCTTCTTCAGTAAATACTTGTGTATTAATAATCAGATCCAATCCATGTTTTATACCAGTATAGATATATTGTCCTTGAGTATTTTTAATACTTTTCATTGGTTGCAAAAATCGATGATGTTTAGTTCCTAAAAGTCTTTGAGCAGTCGTTGGTAAAGATAAATGTCCTTCTTCCCGCAGTATCCGTAGCAAATCAGTCACGACATTTAACTGTAAACTGTTTAAATTATTAAGCGTCGCTGAATTTTACTTTGTATATCAGACACGTTGTTAACTTCTTCATTGAACACAACACAATCAGAGTTATTTTCACTAGAAGAATTAATATTACTGTCATTATCACTATGTACAGAATTGGTTTCACTCAATTTGAATGTTTCTTCGCCATCTAACATAACCTGACTTAAATGTACATTGTCATTTAATTGCACAGTAGTGTCAATATTTTCTTTACAGCGGCTGTTTTCATCATTATTATTTACTTTTTTACATTCACTATTATGTTTGAGTTTTTTAAATTCTCGAAACTTTTTTTGTTTGTAGTAATTTAATGACATTTCACAAAAATTAATAATTACTACCAAGGCAAATATATACAATTATTGCTAGATATTGGCAAATATATGGAAAGAAAGCATGGGCCAGTAAAAAATGCCGAGTATCGGCCAATCATCGGTAGCCATATTCGGCCTGAGCATTGGCAGTGTGTTAAATTGGCGAATACATGGAGACAAAGCATGGGCCAGTAAAAAATGCCGAGTATCGGCCAATCATTGGTAGCCATATATCGGGCCGAGCATTGGCCGTGTGTTAAACCTGGCAATTCTCATATGGGTATCAGCGTGATTTAGAAAATAGACGTATAAATAAACGGGCAAATTATATGCAGAATTTAGAAAATAATCGTGCTAAAAAACGCATACGTTATTCTATGAACTCTCAGCGTGAACAAGCTAGACAAAAGAAATTAGATCCTAATCGCAAGTAGCTTTATAACAAGCGATATTATCAGAGACAAAAAATAAGATATGTACCTGCAATGAAAGATGATATTGCCAAAAATATCACCAAAAAATATAAAAAATTCTGGTCGAATAACTCTATAAAAATTCGTAATTTTTTGGAAACATTGTTCATAATATTGTTAAAAAACTCAATATTAAAGGCCATATCGAAAAACGATTAAAAGTTGAAAAAATCGTACGTTGGTGTATGTATATTAGAAACAGTCATGTTCGCAATATATACAAAATATTAGCTTCAATTAAAAAAAAAGCAGAAGTAAGCTTGACCCTTATCGCAAAATGTTCTACAATTGAAGACAAATTAGATGCGTTATGTGGCGAATCTAGACATACAGCCTCTTCTGAAAATTATTTCATTGATTCTACATATCATCATGTTACTTCATCGAAACCTTTGAATACGAAAGAAGAAGTTCTGAATATATTACCATTAATAAAAAATGTAACTTCATCGAAACCTTTGGGAATGAATACGAAAGGACAAGTTGTTAATATATTACCGTTAATACAACAATTACAAGCAAAACGTGGTTGTGCAATACTTCATGTAAAATTGACAATCCATTTTTAATTGACCGTTACCAGAAGTTCCTCGAAACCGTAAATACATGTACTTTAAAGAATGTACCAAAATTGATACTACGTATTCATAAATGTACTATGAAAACTTCAAATGAGAAATTGGGCCATACGCGTAGCTGCCATATTGATTTAACACTTTGCAAAGGAATGTTTCTTCCAATTCAATTATTATCGCCTCATTTTCCACAAGTTAGAATTATTAAACGTCTAAATTATCAACTTACAAATTTTTATCGAAAGATGGAAAATCTGGATAAGGCATTAACTGATGCTGATTTGAACACATTGAATGAAATGGTAACTGCTGCAGAAGAAAAAATAGATATGTACAAACATCAACAGACAGATGCAATTTTGAGCGATGATGATATTATTTTTAAATATCATAAAGCGTTTAAGGCTTTGACTAAACGTTCAACAGACACACCACGGCATATTTGCGTATCTTGTGAGAAATTATGTTATAAAAAAAATGTTTCTAAAGTCAATAGTCTTAAAGCACGAATAGACATTCGAATTTGGAGAGATTTACACGTACAAGAAAAAATTAATGCGGAATATATATGTAATTATTGTGCAGGGAAATTTCGTAAAGGCCTAATGCCTGCATATTGCATCTTGAATAATCTCTTCACACATAATGTGCCCGAAATAATATCTCTTAACACATTTGAAAAAATTTGTTTTTTGTTTTATATAATTTTTTTTATTAAACTTTTTAGAATATATGTGGTTATTGGTAAATTATAATTGTGCACTTAGTTAATTATAAAATAACTATTTTAGCTATACGCCCTACTACTTTCATTATATTGCAATATATTAAATATAATTTTTCTTAACATTGGAAATAAAATAAATTTTATAACATAAATTTTTATTCAGTTGGCGCAATTTTTTGATATCATTATTTTTGTAGGAAATTAAAACAACTACATATTTTGTACTACTTTTTTTAGTTAAAATATTTTTATGAGCTTTTATTTTTAGTTGGCGTAATTTTTTTATATCATTTTTGTAGGATGTTTTACACAATATTAAAATTCGTAAAATATTTTTTATAGTTATAAATTTTTATTCAGTTGGCGTAATTTTTTGATATCATTATTTTTATAGGAAAAATTAAAACAACTACATATTTTGTATAACTTTTTTGGTTAAAATATTTTTATAAACTTTTATTTTTAGTTGGCGCAATTTTTTTATATCATTATTTTTGTAGGATGTTTTATACAATATTAAAATTCGTAAAATATTTTTTATGGTTTATAATAACACTATTTTGAAGATAACTTTTTACAGTAGTTTTTTACAGTTATAATAACACTATTTTGAAGATAGCTATTTACAGTAGTTTTTTGTACAATTAAAATAACACTATTTTGTAGATACATATAAAAGTTTTTCACAAATACTATGGCGCGTGTACTTGGCGCCTTTTTTTACCTTTTTTTAAAAAGGTAAGTTTTTAGGGATTATATCATTTCTTTTGTAGTATATGTTAAACATTTTTAAATAAATAAGCAAAGAACCCGCCACCACCCCCGTCATATTTCATTAAAATACGACGGTCCTCTTTGCTTACTATAGATATTCAAATTGTGTAACACTTTTTCACATGGCGTTATAGACACGTGGATGACATTTTATTAGCAGCTCCTAAAAATTCCATTCAAAATATCATTGACACCTTTAACTCTTATCATGAAAGAATCCAGTTCACAAGTGAGATAGAAGTAGACCGTTGTCTGAGTTATTTGGACATCAAAATGAAAATCGAAAATGAAAGCATCATCATAGACTGGTATCACAAAAAAACACACTTAGGCAGATACCTTTCATATTTTTCAAACCATCTGACATGTCATAAAATAGGCACGATTTACAGTTTAATAGACAGAGCGATGCTTCTATCTCACCCTCAATTTCATAAAAAAACAAACATAACACTGGTAATTAACACACTTCTTGATAATGGTTATCCCCTTCATTTTATTTTCAAATATGCCCATGTCAGGATAAAAAAATTGATAGCCACTACATTAAAATTCAATACTGGAACGGTAGTAAACAGAGAAGAAAAAAAAAGCAGTAGATTCATAGCGGTTCCTTATATTAAAAATCTATCAGAATATGTTTGTAACTCATTTCGAGGAACAGAATTTGCTGCTGGTTTCAAATGTTTTAACCGCCTCAACAAATTCATTAAAGTACACAAAGACATTACACCAACAGAATGTAACAATAACGTCATTTATAAAATTAATTGTAAAGAGTGTACCGCATCCTACGTAGGTCAGACCAAGAGACAATTAAAAACAAGAATATATGAACATAAGACTAACACAAGATAACATACATCAAATCAATCTGTAGAATCTCAACATATCACTGAATATAAACATAACATGGATTGGGACAACGTAAAAATCTTAGACCACGAAACCAATTACTACAAGAAGCTAATTACTAAAACAATTCATATAAAACAACAAAGAAACGGTCTTAATGCTATGGAAGACACCGAATATTTAGATAGATCATATTTTCCGTTACTCGAATCCATCTGTAATACAAAAACATAACTCACAATATTTATTTCTTAATCTTGGTCTTACCTACTGATAGATATATAAAGCTCGGCTATACGAATATACCATTTTATCTGTATCGAACGTCCGTAACAACATTGTTATCAATTCTAAGTTATAACTGACAATTTTATTATGACTTATTATACATATAACTTTAAATATTTTAAACTGTTTTATTAAGTGACTATAACTTTTATATTTGAATTTTAATTTTCGACAATTTTACAAACAAAGGTGAGCTAATTTAGATATTGTGTAAAGTGCAATCGTACACCACATCAATCTATTTACACATTAATTTTATAGTTTGTACAAGCTACTCAACGATGTTACCGACACACATAATACACTTTCACCAACATAAACTACACAGGGTGAGTGATTATAAAAAACACAACACACATCATGTCAACTCAAAATTGCGCAACAAATATCCAGCGTTCCACTACTATTAATAATTCTATATTCATATTTATCATCAATGTTAATGTATTCATTCGTTTACGGCTGAAGAGACACAAGTAAGTGCCGAAACATTCCGTTTTTAAAGAATAATGTATATCTTTCATTATTTTAATAAATTTAATCTATTGTAAAATATCATTATATGCTCGTTACAGGCCTATTTTATACCTATATATTAGTTTTATAACACGAGCTCATATATTATTAAATTATAAGTCCAAGTTTAGTGTAAAGTAAAGTTCAAATAAAAGACTTTGTGCACATACTCGCGTACGTCAATTCAGCCTCCATATTCCGTGATCGAGGTTCTTGAGAGGAAGCAAAGGCTAGACGCACGCAACGATCTTGAACAACTAAGGTTTGCAGATATTATACGGTAAAAAATTACTATTTCTTCTAACACAGAATACCCGCACCTCTGCGAAGATTAGAAATCTGCAAATGACCGACAACCATTTACCATTCAACCTTATTTCTTATTTCCTTCATCGCTTTGCATTTTACATGCTCTTAGTGATAATCTCATTCCTTATACAATAAAGAAACTCCCCTGTCAAGCACTGGCACGTAGTTGACAGTTTTCCCGTCACTCATTATTAAGTTACATATTCTCATAGTTTTGCTCTTATCTATAATAAAGTATCAATATTAAATAATATTTAGATTTTTATATAGAAACAATACTGCTGTTGTCACTCTGACGTCATCCAACCTTCATTTCCTTTCATAACCCTAGGCACCCTGTTGAGCCAGAAATTATAAAATAATTCTAGGTTCCTTGCGCTGCCAGGATTCATAAAATATCCAGGCATTCACTGCCAGGATTTGTAAAATTCTAGGCACCTTGTTGAGCCAAGATTTGTAAAATTCTAGGCACCTTGTTGAGCCAAGATTTATAAAATATTCTAAGGTTCTTGTTGTGCCAGGATTGATAAAATTCTAGGCATCTTGTTGAGCTACGATTTATAAAATATTCTAAGCTCCTTGTTGTGCCAGGATTGATAAAATTCTAGGCACCTTGTTCAGCCAATATTTATAAAATATTCTAAGCTCCTTGTTGTGCCAGGATTGACAAAATTTCCTAGGCATCCTGCTG
This sequence comes from Lasius platythorax, assembly GCA_963971435.1. NCBI lineage: Eukaryota > Metazoa > Arthropoda > Insecta > Hymenoptera > Formicidae > Lasius > Lasius platythorax. Next base: position 696,577 of record OZ020544.1, on the reverse strand, counting down.
AGCCAGAATTTATAAAATAATTTTAGGCTCCTTGCTGTGCTAGGATTTACAAAATTTTCTTATACCTCTACCTCTACATTTAAAAGATTGACAACAGAAGATTTAATACAAGATATCCCTATGATATACTATATTCCCTCGACTCCATTTAATTCTTCATCTCTTAAACAGAGTTTCTAATCTTCAATTTATCTCAATAACTAACCACGATAGTAAATAAGTTCACGAATATACCTTTTTTCTAGATTATTAACGAATATTTCATTCTTCATTTAAAATCTCTTAGTCAATTAATTTTAATATCTTAAATTTTGCATTCAAGATTTTCTTCTAAATATTTGTAACGATCCTCCCTGAGCGATCGTTCTACCCGGCCGTCGATCCGCCGGAAGCCTGCCGCCCGGCGACCACCAGCCGGGCAAATGCAGCGGCGCTATGCGCCCTTTTTAAACAATTAAATATCACGACCGAATCGGGCCGTTATACAGCCACCGGTATCTAAATCCAAGGCCGTTGTCTCGGCGCTCCCGAACCGCTCCTGACGGAAAACGCCGAGCGACAGTCCCTGCCGCACCACCTGAACGCCGCCGAAATAATTCGGAATAATTGCCCGCATTAAGCGGAACAATCGAGCCCGACGATTAGCGCCGGAATTACCCGAACAGGCAAATTTGCCAAATAAAAAGAGCGGCCCGACGCAGGAGAAATCACTCCGGTTCTCGATCCGACAGAGCCAGCACGGCGCCTGATCCGAATCCCGAACAGCTCTTCTACTAGAAGCAAGAGGTTGAGCGTACTCCGCCTCCGCCGAGAGATCTCGCAAGCTTCTTAGAGAGCATCCTTCAAGAACAACATCAAATGCATAGAGATTGAGCGCACTCCGTCTCATCCGAGCGATCTCGGTAGCATTCAAACATCCGCCTAAACCTTGCACAATCTAACAATTCCACGGGTAGAGCGATCTCTGCTGCGGGCGAGTGATCTCGCCGATCGTTGCATCCCGGTGCATAAATCCTAACACCAACATAAAGTTCAAACGCGAGCGAAATACATAAGCGACCACACCGTGTAGTATTCTCGCGCTCTCACGCGCCCCGCGCTCTCACGCGCCCCGCGCTCTCACGCGCCCCGCGCTCTCACGCGCCCCGCGCTCTCACGCGCCCCGCGCTCTCACGCGCTCTCGCGCCTCACGCGCTCTCGCGCCTTGCGCACTCCCGCGCACCCCGCGCGTTGTTACGTGCCGTAACCCTTTTTACCTCCTTACCTGCCGCGACCCTTCTTACCCTTCATATCCCTAGCAAGACCTATGTTGTCGGCTTTCCTTCAGTAGAAATAATAGAGCAATAAAACAATAGAACCACGGACACAGATCCATAAACCTCTTTTCCCAATATATAATATTATCTTAAGGGAATACTATATAATTTTATATCTCTACCCAGAACCTTCCAAAACTTTCTAAAACTTGCCGACCATACCCTAAGCTCTGTAAATGAACATCCTTCTCAGCTCAGTTCTCGTTTGTAGCTTGCAAGAGCAACATCTCTCCAATACTTAATAAAGCACCAAGCAAACGTATCCCGTATCATTTCTTTATTTATATTACGTCGCGTCTTTGCGCGTTTGTAACAATTGGTGGCAGCGGTGGGATACGCTGTTAAAAGTGCAAAATTTTTTTCGGAATATAATCTACGTAAGATTTATCCTTGGAACCAAGAGGAAAAACGTACATTTGAGAGCCAAAGTTCGAGAAAACTTCACATCGAAGTAGAAGATTCAAGGCCAGTTGTACTCCTACTTGGAAGAGACAAGCTCCAGAGTGCAAGCTCCAGTTAACCTGCTGAAATCCGGCGACCGATAAAACCCAGACGTATTATCAACGAGGTAAAAGGCGCGAGGACATCAGGACGCTTTTGGGGAGCGTAACAACCAGCAAGTGGAAAGAGCAACTACGAGTAACGAGACTCCGTGGAGGACCATCACGTTAAAGGGCCACATCATCGATTCATCTGTTCCAGCGTGAAGCCATCTAAGCAACGACATGCTGCGCGTTTTATTACTGTGAGTTAATGTATTTTCGAAATTTTAGAGATATTAAAGAGCACTACAATACCGATAGCTCGTCAGGCTCAGAGAGCAATATATTAAGTAGCGATTCTCAAAGCGATCACGTAATTTTAAATACCGAGACGATAATGAATGATCATACTGATATGCTAGAAAATCTTGTGGGAGGGGCGGATCATCTTGGCACAGACCGGCAAAGTAGAAGGTCATCTGTCGCTAGTAATAGTAGCTATTTTCCTGTCCGCCAGAGTTTATCACTTTTACCGATATTTAACGGCAAAAATATTCCAGTTACGCAATTCACAGCCGATTGTAAAGGAGTTTCTGAATTAGTCGATCCAGACGATAGAATATTCTTTTTCAGAGCAGTCGTTCAAACGAAATTGACAGGAGATGCCGCGTTAATAAGATCTATTTATACGATAACTGATCTCGATGAATTGTGTAGCGCGTTAGAGAGAGAATTTGGAAATTATAAAACTTTTGATCATTGGGAAGTGGAGATAAATAGTCTTCGGCAGAATAGAGACGAATCCATAGAAAATTACATATCTAGAGTAAGAAAACTCAATTCAGACATGATGATTGCAATTTCAAATTACCCTGATCCGGCAGCAAGGGCAGGACTAAAAGTTTTTGCAACTAATAAATTAATTGATCATTTTCTCGGTGGATTACCCAGACAAACGGGTCAACTGCTTTTTACACAAAAATTTAATACTTTGGAAGACGCGATTGAAAGCGCAGTTCGATTTATAAGGAAATCTCAATATCACGCAGAAAGATTTAGATCTAATCGGCAAAACGATCCATTAAGAATAGTTTGTAATTTCTGTAAAAAATTAGGTCATACCGAAAATGAATGTAGAAGAAAAACTTATCGAATGCAAAATCAAGACGCAACCTTTTTCGAAAATTCTAACCCTCAACAGAACGGACAAAATTTTAATAAGTACGAACCTAATTCCGCGCGAACTTATAATAACAATTCAAATATAAGTAGATTTAATAATACAGAAAGAAATCAATCTGATAAAAATGGGAGAAATTTTTCTAATTATAACACAAATTACCAAAACAGTAGTCAACCTAATCAATATAACCGACACAATAATAGTCAATTTAATAGCGGTCAATATGTTAACAGACAGTCTAGTAATCCACCATTAAATTCAAATAATAACAATTCACATTTAAACTTTCACGGCCAAGCGAAAAGCGCGCAACGCTCGGGCCAACAAACAAGTCGTGCAAACCCGATTCAATCAATAGAACAAGAACATACATAATCAGAACAACATCACGAAATCTCATCTGCGTCCCCTTTAATGAACTCAGAAACCCAGGAGACAGATTTTTATTAGACACGGGCGGCGATATAAATATTATAAAGGCAAATGCTCTAAATCGCGATACGCTAGTATATTACGATGAAAAAATAGAAATTCAAGGCATAACGGAAGAAAAACAGCAAACTCTTGGAACTGTATATTTGCATTCGAGTACAGGAGTTCATATATTTCATGTAGTATCTAGTAAATTCCCTTTAAAAGAACAAGGAATCATAGGTTCAACCTTTTTACGACAGGAGAATGCAAAGATAGATTTTGAAAATAAAATAGTAACGATTAGTAATAACGAATCAATTCCATTAGAATATAGCAATCCAACAACATTGCCTGGCAGAAGCATATGTCCTATCTTAATTCAGACGAATCAACAAAATATTGATAATGCATTAGTGAATCATCAGGAAATACATCGTGGTGTTTTCTTAATAGACAGTATCGTAAAAGTAAATCAAGGTAAAGCATATACTTACGTAACTAATACAAATGAGGAAGAATTATATTTAGAGATTCCTGTGATCAATGTAGAGCCAGTGGAAATTACCACGAGCCCGAGGGACAGCTTTACATATCAAATAAATTCGGTGATTTCTAATAATTTAACGCAAAGATTAAAATTGTTAAAAGAAAATTTACAATTAAATCATTTAAACGAAGAAGAAAAACAATCAATATTACCCGTGATTGAATATTATAATGACATATTTCATTTACCGGAAGATAAATTAAAAGGAACGAATAGAATTTCTCATTCTATAATAACTACGGATAATGTACCCGTATGCATAAAACAATATCGATATCCCCCTATTCACAAAGATGAAATAAAAAATCAGGTCGATAAACTGTTAGAACAAGATATTATTAAATCGTCCATTTCGCCATATAACTCGCCGTTATGGGTAGTACCAAAAAACCCGATGCCGACGGTAACAAACGGTGGAGATTAGTAATAGATTTCCGCAAACTAAACGAAAAAACTATAGGCGACGCGTACCCCTTGCCTAACATATCAGATATTTTAGATCAGCTAGGTAAAGCTAGATATTTCTCGTGTTTCGATTTAGCCTCTGGTTTCCATCAGATCCCGATGGACCCGCAGGATTCTCAAAAACAGCTTTTAGTACGCCTAATGGTCATTATGAATATAAAAAGATGCCTTTTGGCTTAAAAAATGCTCTCGCGACATTTCAACGTTTAATGGATAATGTCTTAACCGGGTTACAGGGAAATGTATGCTTTGTCTATTTAGATGATATAGTTATTTATGCACAGACCTTAGAAGAGCGCAAACAAAAATTAAGCCAAATTTTCGATCGTATTAAAGAGGCTGGTCTTAGTTTGCAACCAGAAAAGTGTCAATTTTTCAAAAGAGAATTAATGTATTTAGGCCATATAATATCGGACAAAGGAGTTAAACCTAACCCTGAAAAAATAAAGGCAGTAGAGCAGTATCCTATTCCGAAAAATCACAAGCAACTCAAGCAATTTTTAGGACTCGTAGGTTATTATCGACGTTTGATTAAAAACTTTAGCGAAATTACACAGCCGTTTACCTCACTGCTTAGAAAGAATGTAGTATTCAAGTGGGAAATGAGACAATAAATTAATTTTGAAAAACTTAAGAAATTATTATTAAACGAACTTATTTTACAATACCCAGATTTTGATAAGGAATTTTTATTAACTACCGATGCTAGTGATGAGGGAATCGGTGCAATTTTGTCACAAGGAAAAATAGGCAGTGATCTCCCTATTGCGTACGCTTCAAGAACATTAAATAAAGCAGAACGAAACTACGATACTACGGAGAAAGAACTTTTGGCTATTGTCTGGGCAGTAAAACATTTTCGACCTTATTTATATGGTAAACAATTTAAAATCATCACTGATCATAAACGGTTAACTTGGCTTTTTAATGTAAAAGATCCATCATCCCGTTTAATGCGTTGGCGATTAAAATTATAAGAATATAATTACGAGGTTTTATACAAAGAAGGAAAACAGAATACCAACGCAGACGCGCTCTCTAGAAATCCACAAATATCAGCTCTGCAAGTAGAGGCTTCCTGTAGTAATAAACCAGATACGAGTTATAGCCTGTTTCTACAGCACGCATTAAATGATTCATTGTGGAAAACTGATAATATAATCCCACAAATCTCAGGTAGCATAAAAGGACTGCTGGTAAAAGAAATAAATTTCTCTCCAAAAATTAAAATTACTCTCTCAAAAACTGACGGAAATAAAGCGGAAGATGTAACACTTATACCGGGAAGCATTAAAATCACAAAAAAGAAACATTTAACCGAAGTGAATCTTATTACGCGCGAAAATAAATCACCAATAAATCTAGAAATCGTATTTAACTGTTTAATTAAATTAAAAGAATACGTTATTGCAAATAACAAAACTGTGATATCAATAACACCTTTAGGAGATCCTGTGTCCAGAACAAAAATAACTCAAATGATAAAATATTTATTTAAAGACACACCAATTACGGTTTATTTGTTAGAATCTTTGACTCAGGAAATTAATAACCCAACTACAAAACAAAATATTCTTAAGCAACTGCATAATTCAGCGATTGGAGGTCATAAAGGCGTCACTAAAACACTTAAACGAATACAACAATACTATTCATGGAACGGCATGAAACAAGACGTAAAAAATTATATAAAGGCTTGTCATGATTGTCAAAAACGAAAATTAGTTAGAGAAAAAACGAAAGCACCTATGTTAATCACAGATACTCCAAGCGAGGCATTTGAGAAAATAGCGATAGACATTGTAGGCCCCTTGTCGGAAACGGAAAAAGGACACAAGTATATCTTAACTACGCAAGATCAATTAACAAAATTTTGCACAGCATATCCCTTGCTAGATACAAGCAGTATTACCATAGCCGATATAATCGTTAACAAATATATTTACACTTTTGGTTCACCTAAAGAATTGCTGTCCGATTAAGGTAGTAACATCTCTGGAGAATTAATGAAAGAAGTTGCAAAAATCTTTAAAATAAAACAAATAAAAACAAGTGTTTACCATCCTCAATCAAATGGAACATTGGAACGCTCACATCATGTATTGGCAGAATACTTAAAACCATATATTAATCAAAACCAAGATAACTGGGATTCGTTTCTAGATGCCGCCATGTTTTCATATAATACTGCGTACCACGAAGGAATTAAGATATCTCCGTACGAGTTAATATTTGGACGAAAACCGCGACTACCTTCTGTATTCGTAGAACCGCGACAGGGGATTACCCACAAGGAATTTCTCGTAGATTTGATTGACAAATTAACGTATTTAAGGAAAAACGCAAAGGAAATCTTGTTTAAAGCAAAAGAGTCGGCAAAAGAATATTATGACAAAAGAATAAAACCATTAGTGTTAGATCCGGGAGAATACGTTTATGTACTTCACGAAACGGTCAGAACAGGTAGTAAGAAATTGACAGATCAATATGACGGATCATTTCAAATCATACGCAAACTAAGTGATGTAAATTACGAAATTAAGAGAGGCAAACGTAATCAAGTTTTGCATGTTAATAAATTGAAACGCGCATATTGTCCATTACAGGGTGATGATGTCGATAACGACTAATTCAGAGTCTTTTGAAGCCTTTACAAACCAACCATTAAAGCGACTGCCAGGAGTCTACTTCGAAAATTTAGGCGACCTTTTTATCTTTAGAGATCACTGGAAATTTATTAGTTATGTTAATCTCGCGCCATTAGAAGAAAAAGAAAAGATATTAAAATTTTACACAAACAAAATTGAAGTTCTATGTTATAAACTCTACGCAGATGATATAACATGTTCAGGATTACAGGAATTACAACGCATTGAACGAAAAATAACCACTAAAATCAGAGAAAGAAACTATTAATGACATGGTAGGACGATCCGATGATGAACTCCGATTCGATAGCCGCGGTGCGAGAGTTAAGCGTGGCGTTTTCGATTTTGTAGGACAAATTGCAAAAATTTTATTCGGCACATTAGATTCATCTGACGCTGATTATTACAATGAACAGATAGACCTTGCTTATAATAATTCAAAACAATTAACGAATTTATACAAAAAACAAATTAGTATTATGCAGTCCACTATAAATAATTTTAGTAATGCCTTTGTAACTAATAATAAGAAATTTAAAGAAATTGATTTTAATCTGAATTTACTTAACGTACAAATATCAGAAAATACTAAGTTAACTGAAACACAAATGAACACGGAAGTAAACTCATATTTGCTGGAATGTGCCGAGATGATGTTAGAATATGAATTAGAATTAGAAACACTGACCGATGCCATATTATTAGCGCGCCGAGGATTACTCCATCCAAAAATACTTACTCCGAGAGAATTATTCAATAACTTAAAGGATTCACATTATATGATAAGTAACAAGAGACTACCTGTAATATTAGAACCCAATCAATTTAATAATTTAATCGACTCTAGCGACATAAGCGTATATTATAAGAATCATAGATTAGTTTACATTATCGAAATTCCGCTAATCGAGCAAAACGATTTTTTCTTATACCGTGCAATCCCACTACCGATTAAACAAAATGAGGAAAACATTTACGCATTTATAAACCTGTTAGAAATGTATATAGGACTTAGAACTGATAAACAATGGTATACACATTTATCCGATCGAGACATAACAAAATGTAAAAAAATTAATGACGCGATGATCTGTAAACAAACGGATCTATTGTATCAAATTTCGGCCGTTCATAATTGCGAATCAGAACTACTGAAATCCGCTAGACTGGAAACTGTATTGAAAGAATGTGACATTCGATTAATGAAAATTCATAATACCGTTTGGATCCAGTTAAGATCCACGAATTCTTGGATTTATACTGCACCGCGCGAGGAAATTCTCCATATTTTATGTAAGGATGACAAACCCCGTCAAACACAGTTACTTTCGACCGGAATAATTAAATTATCTTCAGAATGCGATGCCATTTCTGACAACGCTTTATTACACAGTCAGACTGTAGGCATAATAGATACTATCGAAAAAGATTTCATTCCTAACGTCAATCTTAGTACCAAAAAATTATGCGAAGATATCCGGAAAAATAACGTAAATATCTCGGAACTTCAATTATTAAATATCGGTAAAACACCTCATTTAGATGTTAACTTATTAAGAACAGCTAGCTCTAGCTTGAATGAACTATATAAAGAAGCGGATGAAATTAGTAAGCATCATCGAACAAAAACATTGTATGAAAGAACTATAAATTGGTTATTATATATTGTATGGATTGGTTATTATATATTGTATGGATTTATAGCATTAGTCATTATATATATAACTGTAAAATGTTCACTAGTAAGTAAGTGCGTTTATATCTTTAGACTATGTTGCGTACCTAAGGAAGGCTGCACTCAGTATTTTAGCAATTGTTTTAATAATAATATAAATACTCATAATGCACATCCGGCGACTACACAACGCGAAGTTATCACTGCGTCAGTATCTACAGAAAATGAGATACCCCTTCAGCGTATCGAAAGAGAGGAGCTCAACAGGAATAGACCGAGTCGACGTTCTCGCTCTCGTAACAATAGATTATCAAACCTAGGGCGTATATAGGACTTTAGTATAGAAATATTTATATGTATGTGCGCTCAAAAGTATGTATATCTTATTGTTAGTTAGTCGTATTGCGTTACGCTATTAGTTTTATATTTATATTATACCGCTAGGTTAAGCTATCACATCAATCTAGAAATAAATTATACATAAGACTTTAGATATTTTATTATTTTGAGAAAGATCTTCCTTCTAAAGGGGGGAAATGTTACCTGCCGTAACCCTTTTTACCTCCTTACCTGCCGCGACCCTTCTTACCCTTCATATCCCTAGCAAGACCTATGTTGTCGGCTTTCCTTCAGTAGAAATAATAGAGCAATAAAACAATAGAACCACGGACACAGATCCATAAACCTCTTTTCCCAATATATAATATTATCTTAAGGGAATACTATATAATTTTATATCTCTACCCAGAACCTTCCAAAACTTTCTAAAACTTGCCGACCATACCCTAAGCTCTGTAAATGAAGATCCTTCTCAGCTCAGTTCTCGTTTGTAGCTTGCAAGAGCAACATCTCTCCAATACTTAATAAAGCACCAAGCAAACGTATCCCGTATCATTTCTTTATTTATATTACGTCGCGTCTTTGCGCGTTCGTAACAGCGTCCGAACAGCTGACGCGACAGTAAACACGCCGGGACTTTAAACCAGCGCGAGTGACAAAAACACGTGCCGACGGCACGAGTCACATTCCGGAAATAATAATCCGCGCATCTACTAAAAGGATATGTAAAATCGGACGAACATTAATAAAGACTTTGACGGTCCTACCTAGTCCGATCCGGATCGATATATGCGGATGCACCAAATCTGCATCACGCACCACGCACCGTACATACTTTTATACATACACGCGCCGTACATACCTTTATACACACGCATGCACCGGATCTTTATACATGCACCATTTACACATTGATACACGCGTACACACCGAATCTATACACACGCATGCACCGGATCTTTATACACGCGCCGTTCACACATTGATACACGCCCACCATTTACACATTTGTATATAATCACGCATCCTCACTTCATTCGCTGTACATGCACTACTGAGTCAATTAAATAAACAGCTTATAATCTAACAACCGAGTCTATTGTCTCGCCGACCCTTTCACGAACCCTGATCCCGGTTGAGCGAGTCCGAGCCGATATTCGCGAAAGCGGTACGTTACATATTTAATAACTATTACTTGAAATTCTATCAATTTTAATTTGTGATTTTATTTAATCTCATCATCCATATCCCCTTGTAGATGGTTAACCCGGCATGCAAACAATCTAGTCGAAAGAAGCGAACATATAGAGCCGGCAAAAAGCACGCGCTAGACGCTCCAAGCGACAGGCGTATGAAGCCAAGTTTCATGCTGAGTTTGTGACGTCCAGTTGTGACGTCCTGAGGGCGGTTGCTTCTGCAATTTTTGCAGGACACGCAACTGAGGGGTGCCGATTTCGCGGGGCCGAGCGGTAAGCGCGCGATACATGGGGCACCGAATAGCGTGCCGCAGCGAGAGAACGACCACCTATATATATATATATATATATGTCTAAGGGATATTGCAGGGACCTTTTTCAACTCGTGTCGTTTTTTAATAAAAATGATGAGGAACAATTAACTGCATAGTTTCGCGTTTGAATTTTTGAAAATGCTTTATTTATTTGCGAGAAATTACATAAAATATATAAAATAGTTACTTCCAGGTACATTCTTGATTTTCTTTATAATTTAAGAAATTTACAAAATTAATGATTTCTTTGTAAGTGCCAGAAATATTGTAACAATAATAGATACTTACATTATGAAAAATAATTGTATTGACAGAAATAAACTGCATTTTTGAATCGGTCCCGAATTTCATCATTTAAGAATATAATATACAATTTCGGACCTATCGAAAATTATACGATTTTTTTCATTTAATGTATTTTACACATTCTGAAACGATGTATTTAGTAAAAGAAAATATATTGAAAAAAAAACAGTAGAATATTATTCTGAATCCTATGTTTATTTTATTCCAATTATTGTTATTAACAATACGAATACTTCCAGGACCTTTCCGAAATGTCATTCAGGTATATGTGTTGTCTGTGGATCACGCTCCACGTTGTCGAATCGACAAAACCCGATTTTGTTAAATGATAACACTAACGTTTGAATAGTATTCTAAGGCTGTAATAAAAAAAATTTCTAGGTAATAGCACGAGCAATTTTGGCGCCAAATTTTTGTTATTGGCGGAACCGTGGATATATTGCTTATTTACGTCAAATTAACGCCTAAACTTCAAGAAAAATAATAATACTACTTAAAGTATGTTTTAATATGATTTATTTTGTTCAATTTTAAAGGAAATAAGACATTCTTAAAGCATAAAATTTATGATGATACCAACAACGTAGTAAGTTTCAGATGATAAGCTCTGAGATTGTAAGAGCATCGTATTTCAAACCCGAATTAGGAACCAGCATAAGAAAAACGATTTTGTTAAATAATGAAACACTAATGTTTGAATAGTATGCAAAAAGGCTGAAATAGTGAGTACTTACTTACGAAATAGCGTGAATAAATTTTATGGCGCCAAATTATTGTTATTGGCGGGACCGTTCATATAATGCGTATTGACAGCATATTAACACCTTAATTTTGAGAAAAATAATATCAGTTAAAGTTTTATTCACTATGAATTATTTTTTTCAATTTTCAAAGAAATAGCAAGAGATTCTCGAAGCATAAAACTTTTGATGATACGAACAGCGTAGCATATTTCTGATAAGCTGACATTGTAAGCGCAACGTATTTCAAACTTGCGTTTAGCATCAGCATAGGAAAACAATTTTTATTAAATAATAAAGCACTAATGTTTTAATAATATGCTATAAGTTTAAAACAGTGAGAATTTTTACGAAATAGCGCAAACAATTTTTATGGCACCAAATTTTTGTTATTGGCGGAACATTGGTATAATGCGTATTAACAACATATTAACGCCTAATTTCCATAAAAATAATAATACCATTTAAAGTTTGTTTTATTATGACTTATTTTGCCCTATTTTCGACGATATAACAAGAGATTTTTGAAGCATAAAGTTTTTGATTATACCAACAACGTAGTAAGTTTTTGATAAGCTGAGATTGTAATCGCAACGTATTTCAAACTCGCCTTTAGCAATAGCATAAGAAAAACAATTAGGTTAAATGATGAAGCACTAATGTTTGAATAGTATGCAAAAGGCTGAAATAGTGAAAATTTTTACGAAATTGCGCGAGCAATTATTATGGCGCCAAATTTTTGTTATTGGCAAAACCGTTGGTATAATGCGTATCTATATCATAGTAATGCCTAAATTTTTCCAAAAGAATAATAATAATACTTAAGGGTCGGCAGGAGTGACGGCCAGATTCCGAATTGATAATGGAGACCTCGCGCGGTGACAATGCGAAACTCCGGTTTCAGGGTTACCAACGCTGAGATATAAATTCTCGGTCTGTATGTAGTGGTGTATGTCCGTATACGTACAAACACCATTGCATCGCTCGCGCGGACGCACCGTAGAGAGAATGGATAGAAAAATGCTTTCTGGCCTCTCGTGGCAGAAAGCAGTAATGCAACAAGGCTAATGGGCGCTCACTTTTTGGAAAATTTATATTTGCGTATACATATGTATGCGTATAATATATACCAATAGTATCTAAAAATTGTATATATGCTTCACATTGTATGATGATAAATAATAACAGCAGACTAATAGTTCACGGAGTGAACTAATATACAGTATGTAAGATACGGGCGCTTATTAGGCTTGACAATTTATTGCTTTTTCACTTGCTTCTTCATCGATACTTTATATATCGTCAGCGCGATAGAGCGACAAAGAGAGCACGATTGTTAATTCTTGACTGACAATATCTTTCAGCAATCGCAGATTTTATAGACCGACAAATATATTATCTTGATTTCTGTTCGATTATATTTGTGCCGTGTAAGAACATCTGTTGCATAAATAATGATAATATAAAAGCATTTATGAATAATAAATAATGGCTCAGTGCAAGGGTATTCAGTCTCTCACGCTGGAAACTCAAGTTCGAATCTATATAAGCATCGATAAGACTTTTTTTATTCATATTTTTTTATTCATAAAATTTTTTTATTTATATATGTGAATATATAAAAATTATTAAATACATTTTTTGTAAAAGCAATTAATTTGAGAATTCTTAAAATAAAAAAATAAAATTATAAATAAAATTAAATTAAATTAAAAATATTTATATCATTTTATTATTACATACACATTTTGTGTATATATATAATATATATATGCAAAAAAATTTATTTCGTGAATAAATTAGTGTAAATTAATCCTGTAATAAATCAATAGCAGCTATAAAAAATTATTAATATTTTCAATATTGCTTAAATTAATCGTCTTTACCAAAAAATATATGTAATAGATTCATATATATTCAAATATATTGTTTAAAAAAATTTTATCGATGTCTATGAATTTGAGTTTCTAGCGTGATAGACTGAATGATTTAGACATAATTCTATAATTCAGACATATATGTATGTACATACATATATGCATATGTAAATATAAAATTCATAAAAAATGGACGCCTCTTTTTATGCCACAAGAGGCCAAAAAGCATTGTCGGCATATCGATACAAAGCGATATATTCAGCTCTGATCATTATCGATGCTGTGTGTAGCATTAGCGCAGTAGAGGGACAAGGATAGCACGCGATTGTCGCTCCTTGTCTAACATCATCTCCCAACAATCGCATCCGTGTGCTCAACATATCGATGTGTGCCTTCGGACGCTACTACATATGCGATGCAAGAGAGACAAAGATGACGCATACATCTCTCCTTGTCACGCGGTCAGTGTGCTACCACGGAATATTCCCCATGAGCTGCTCTTTAGTGAGATCCGCTTTTTGCAAATATTTCTTCGGAGAAGTTATATTGCCTCATGAAACTTTTTTTAATATATTCCTTATATAATAACGTAAGTCGTAACAAAGCCGGATTTTGTATTTTGGCTCTTAAAAATTTATAAAAAATAAAATACGGACTCGTGGCTAACCCAACCTAACCCGTTGCTAGCTGTGCATTTCCCCACATTTATTAGAAGTTTTATTTTGACCTTTTTTTCAGAAAATCGCTCTTAACCGACTTGCGGACAATCCTCCTGATTAGGAATATCATAATTTTAATATGATTTTCTCATTATTTTGGTCATAATTTGCAAAAAGCGAATCCATAATTCACGGCCGCCCGATAGAGGTCTCCACCGTGTCTCCTGCCGACCCTTAAAGCATGTTCGTGATATTTCACAAAATTTCTCTCATAATCACGCTCTTCAGCATACTATTCAAACATTAGTTTTAAATTATTTAACAAAATTGGTTGTCTTATGCCGGTGCAAAATGCGAGTTGGAAATACGTTGCGCATACAATCTCTTATCAGATACTTGCTAAGTTGTTGGTACCATAAAAATTTTATGCTTCGAGAATCTCTTACTATTTCCTCAAAAATTGGAAAAAATAATTCACATTGAAACAAACTGTAAGTGATATTATTATTTTACTGGAAATTTAGGCGTTAATATGATGTAAACACACATTAAACCAACGGTCCCGCCAATAATAAAAATTTGGCGCCATAAAAATTGCTCGCGTTATTTCGTAAATATTCTCACTATTTCAGTCTTTTTGCATATTATTAAAACGTTAGTGCTTCATTATTTAAAAAATCGTTTTTCTTATGCTGGTGTAAAATGCGAGTTTGAAATGTATGCGCTTAGTATGTCAGCTTATGAGAAACTTGCTGCGTTGTTGGCACCATCAAAAATTTTATGCTTCTAGAATCTCTTATGTCTCTAAAATGGGGCAAAATAAGTCATATTAAAACAAGCTTTAAGTGGTATTAATATTTTTCTAAAAATTTAGACATTAATATGATATAAATACGCATTATACCAACGGTCCCGCAAATAACAAAAATTTGGCGCCAAAATAATTGTTCGCGCTATTTCATAAAAATTCTCACTATTTTAGCCTCTTTGCATATTATTAAACATTTGTGCTTCATTATTCAATAAAAATCGTTTTTCTTACGCTGACGTTAAATCTGAGTTTGAAGTACATTGCGCTTACAATGTCTGTTTACCAAAATATGCTATATTGTTGGTATCATCACAAATTTTATGCTTTGGGGATCTCTCGCTATTTCCTCAAAAATTGGAAAAAATGAATTATATTGAAACAAACTTTAAATGATATTATTTTCCTGGAAATTTAGGGGTTAATATATCGTAAATACGCATTATACCAACAGTACCGCCAATAACAAGAATTTGCATCGTAAATATTGCTCTCGTTATTCCGTAAAATTCTCACATTTCAGTCTTTATGAATACTAATCCAAAATTAGTGCTTCATTTTTTTTAACAAAATCGTTTTCCTTATGCTGGTAACAAGATGGGAGCATAAAATTGTTGGTACCAACAAAGTAGCAAGCATAAGAGAATCGATTTTGTTAAATAATGAAGCATTTTATGTTAGAATATTATGCAAAAAGGCTGAAATAGTTAGAATTTTTAGAAAACAGCGCGAGCAATTTTCATGGCGCTAAATTTTTGTTATTAGCGGGACCGTTGGTGTAATGCGTTTTTACACCATATTAACGCCTAAATTTCCAGAAAATTAATAATATTACTTAAAGTTTGTTTCAATATGATTTATTTTTACAATCTTTGAGGAAATAGCAAGAGATTCTCGAAGCATAAAATTTTTGATAATACCAACAACGTAGCATATTTCCGATAAGTTGACATTGAAACGCAACGTATTTCAAACTTGCGTTTAGCATCAGCATAGGAAAAACAATTTTTATTAAATAATGAAGCACAAATGTTTTAATAGTATGCTATAAGTCTGAAATAGTGAGAATTTTTACGAAATAGCGCAAACAATTTTTATGGCGCCAAATTTTAGTTATTGGCGGGACCATTGGTATAATGCGTATTAACATCATATTACCCAGACAACATTATGTCGTCTTAAAGACGTCTTAAAGACGTCTTAAAATTTTTAAGACGTCTAACGAAATCGTCAGAAAGACATCTTTTAGACGTCTTTAAGGGGATCCAAAAGCGACGGCCGAACTCCGACGGGTTAGCGCCCTCATTTAACGGTAACTAAAATTATCGACTTTATCGACACAATTATCGATAATACCGATAATTTTAGTTCTGCCGTTACCGACACTACTATTTTTTCATTTTAAAAAGAACAACTTCGCATTGTGTTCAATATATTGAAATTAGACAACATCGTGTATTTCTACTGCTCTATCGCTTTGCACGCATATCTAAGCGTGTCAATGACAGTAAAGCATAGATGTGTCTGCCTTTATTGCATAGTTTGAACACAATTACATTGCTCACATGTACCTCTTCATATATATATATATATATATATATATATATATATATATATAGTATATATCTTTGAAGAGGAATAACATTTGGTCACACACACATTTATGTACGTGCATATATGTATATATTTATCTATGCATCTATAATACATGATATATAAGAAAATATACAGTATGTATACTTTACATACGTATATTGGTTTTTATTGCACTACATGTAGTGCTTTTTCTACCAGTCTTGTATCTAATTGTAAGTAAAAAAAAATAAACTTCTTTTTAAACTGATTATTTTTATAAATATATCTATGTATACGTATACATACGTATACTGTTTTTTATTGCACTATATGTTGTACTTTTTCTAACAGTCTTTATCTTTTGTAATAGTCTAATAGTCTCTCTAATGGTTTCTAAAATAGTTTTTCGAATTGTTTTTTCGTATCATTAAACAATAAATCTTATATAAACTATAACGTAATTTCGGTATTAACTACATAATTGTTTAAATTTTCATTTGCTTCATCTTAATACGTTTTTGGTTATGTATCCATGTTTTAATCATAGGCACGCTTCGTTGTCCTAATAAGTCAGGATGCTTTTTAATAAGTTTTCCAATTTCATTGAATGAGGGTAATTTGTTGTCAGTGGAATCTATGTAATGACCAAAAGCATCGATAACGATACGTTTTTTATTTTGTGTCCATCGATTGCGACTAGATACTGGAAATATTATAAAATATTTATTAATTTATATAATTGTCTGTAAAGATTTTCATATAATATTTAATCGACATTTTATAAAATATTTTAAGATTCATATATACAGGGTATATGACGAAAAGTTTCGAATTAAAAATATACATGTAGATTAGGTAATCCAGAACAAAAAGTCTTCTATTCCATTTTGCAAACAACCACGCAAATCTCTAAGTTATTAATTAAAGAAGCCTCTATACATGGTTATTTTTAATAATAACTCAAATTTTTTCGTGGTTTGCAAAATGTTAGACGACTGTTTTATTCGGGATGACCAAATCTACATGTATATTTTTTACTCAAAACTTTTCGTCATACACCTTAATATATGTAAATGTAAATATAAAATCATAATGTCAAAATTATGTATATGTGTATTATAATTGCAAAATAATTTTTTTATTTACGCTTTTTTCTTTGTTCAAAATCCTGCAGTTTACGGTTTTGAATCAATTTTTTCTTTACATTTACCACGTTTTGATCATTTTGCATATTATCATCTAAATCACCTAAATCACTAATATCCAGCGGCGTATCAGGTTCATTAACATCTTCATCTACATCTACATCAACAGAAATTAATGAATCTATGACGGTATTCATAGTTCGATGTTATATTTAAAACCGTCTTAATTTCATCTTCAGATGCTGTAAATGCCGTTTTATTGGCTACATAACATCTGAAGATAAACTTAAGACGACCTTAAATATAAAATCGGGTTATGAATGTGCTCTTCTATATCAAAGAAATCTATATGACCTTAGGTTCTAAATTAGATCCAACCATTCCTTAATCATTACTTGACTTAATTAAAGTATGATTAAAAAATTCAAATTTTATTTGTGAAAGAATAAAGTACCTTGTTGAAAATCTCGAATGATTCTTCTGGATGCAATTCCCTTATTAATTTTGTCATCGTAAGTTTCTGTGGTCTTCGTTGTATTTTCAATATTTGAAAGTCCAGAGTCAGAATCATTACTATCACTTTCATTCATATCAGCTCCTTGTGCGGCTTCCAGATATTGAGATATTTCTAAGATTTCTTTTTCGATAACAGGTTGTCTGTAGTGAGATAAATGAATTTTATCGGCATGGCCCATAAAATTTGCAAGCGTTGAAACTTCATTTTCAGATAGATTATAGTGAACACATATTGTTGCTATATGCTTCCGTAATTCAGTTGCACGAATAGTCTCTGGATTTTCTGTGCCACTTTCTACTGCATATTGCCGTAATAAGTCACACGCTAACAGATATCTGTGTTTATCTTTTTTAAGCGAAAGAAGACCAAATAGGTATGGATTCTTCGAAGAAACTTTCGCAGCCTTTCTATGTTTTAAAATCATTTCGATGCAGTCTCTTAATTCTTCTGTTAGTAAGACTGGTACCGTTCGTCCAAGTTTACCTCTTAGGGTAAATCGTACATATTTTTTAGCAATTTCTTTGGCACGTGCTGAAAGCGCTTTATACATATCGTGTGTCTGATAATTAATTCCTTGATAAGTTTTATAATCCTCGATTAACGTCCTTTGTATCTCTCCGGCTCTACGACGATTAAACACCTGTATTGAAGTCAATGTTGCTTTTGTAAGTGAAAGCCATGCATTATAGGAGAAGTTTTCTTTCAAGGAATTATAAGCTGTTTCACGTTCTTGTTTTAGAAAGTTATGGAGCTTAATGATATCTGCTTTAGAGGGTAACGTAATTTTTTTACGTCTCATATTTCTACTCATTGTTTCCGATATTGTTTTTGATATACGTGTTGCAAAATCTTCGGTAAATACTTTCAAAAAATCTTCGGCACGTAATTTCTTTTTTTCGTCTTCTTTTCTAATCGATTGATCAAAAGTTTACCCATTTCTTTTATCAAACCTCCAAGTGCAGAAGCCAGTGAAGGAGTTTTGTAAAATTTTCCACATAAAGATAAACCGGCTAGGGTATTGATTGCTTCAATACAAGTATTGCTGTATCGGGGGAAGTAAATAGAAGCAAAATCCGTAATATCAGAATTTTTAGATTTCAATGTTTGAAGTAGGCGACCCATCCTTCTCATTTTTTGTCTAATCATCGCATCATTGTGTTCAGATGCTTTATATTTTTCGCACTGTTGATTACCAAATGCGATTATTAACTCATCGTAACGTAAACCTCTTACTATATCGTCTTCTCGTAAAAGTGGGAAAACTCGTAATCTTAGAGCATTGCCTGCCTCATTATGTATACGTCCTATTATTTGTCTTCCTAAAATCGATATCGATCTACTATCTTTAGTTTTAATCACCTCTTTAATGCATCTCTGATAGTGATGTCTGCTTGTAAGTTTCAGAATGAAAGCTTTACATTTTGGACATACGACATAATCAGAAGGTATCCTGTTGAATTCTTTTTTTGAACGTCTTTCTACTAGTAGTTCACCATCATTTCGTGCACAATCGATATTAAAATAAAAATCTCCACGTTTACGTATCGTTTCTATAATCCTTTTTCGTTCTGCATTCCTTTTTGGCATATGTGTGAATTTTTGTACTTCTAATTCATTCGCATGTACTCTTTCAAGATGACGAGCTATTTTGCTCTGAAACGTATTGCAATACATACAGAAATGCTTCTTGTTTCCTGCACCAACTGATGTAACAAACATTTCAGCGTCATCCCGAGCACATTTACCAGATATATTTAGTGACATTGATATGTCTAATCCATTAGAAGTATTTGCTGAACTGTTAGTTTCTCTAGCAAGAGAATTTGTTGCCTGATCCATCACAGGTTGAACAAAACTTTCATCAGATGAAGTATTTGATGGTACGTAAGACGAATCCCCATCATGAATACCTTTTGAAATGTTGTCTTGCTCAGTTTTATTATTATTAAGACATGCTAAGAAGAGAAAAAAAATGGACGTTAAATATCACAAAAATTATAGAATTGATGCTAATATATAAGAAAATATATGATCAGTTTTATCTATATAGTTAAGGAGATGCTGGACCCCGATATAACTGCTTTTGTAGTTTAGTCTTTATTTTTTATTGGTTGCATATAATGGCGAATGGTTTTCAGTGTAAAAGTACAAACGCTAATGAATGGAAGACTGCCCAATGTTATATAAAACTCAACAAAAGAGTTTCATGTAAATTGGGCAGTCTATTCATTAGCGTTTGTACTTTCATACTGTAAAAGCATTTGCCATTCTGTGCAACTAATAAAAAGAGTAAACTTCGAAAGCAGTTATATCGGAGTTCAGCATCTCTTTAAAGTTTCAAGATATTCACTGTAACCGTCTTTGTTTGATGACGTCAGAAGCGAGAAATCGCATCCAAAAATTCTTGCAGTATACATTGAAATAAAAAGACATCTATAAAACGACATTTGCGATCGATTCAGCAAATTTGTGAAATGCTCCGAAAACTTTTTTTGCTGTGATAATCAATAATAGCCGTAAAATTAACGCAACATCATCAGAAATAATGAAAAAAATAGCAACGACAGATTTATTTTTGATAAACCGATGTTTGCATTCTTTCTCTTTCCCTTTATCGTCAGCTAATTCTTAAATAAAGTTTGTTTTCTATGCTGCACTGGCTACACGAATTCAAGAAGTGCATTGAAGTGCATTGTACATTGAAGCGTGAGAGGCGTACATACGAGATTCTTACGTTTTAGTATATACACAGTTCTTGAAGTGCAGCCAATTCAGCGATAGAAAACAGATCCATAGATACCTATTTCATTTTAAATGCAAGCCGATGCAGTTATAAAAAATAGATTTCTTGTATTAACCTTCATTGAGATTTCCAACGTCATTCTGGACGCCTCTGTCTGATATGTTTAGTGATATGTGTAATCGACTAGAAGTATTTGCTGAGCTGTTAGTTTGTTTAGCAAGAGAATTTGTTGCCTGATCCATCACAGGTTGAACAAAACCTTCCTCAGAAGTGTTTGATACGTAAGATGGATCCTTATCATGAATATTTTTTGAAACGTCTTGTACAGTATTATTATTATTAAGGAATGCTAAGAAGAGAAAAGAATGGACGTTAAATATCACAAAAATTATACATATGATGCTAATATATAAAAAAATGTGATCATATTTATTTACATTGTTAATTAATAACACAGGTTGACAACTTTGATCTTTTTTGCGCTATCTCGCATTGGACATGGCGACTCTGAAGGATTTTTGCGCGCTGAAATCGAATCCAAAATTGTCTATTACGTAACACTTTTGACTAAAATGGCGTCAGAGGTTCAAAACAACGATTTTGAGGAAGTTTATAGCGTTATAAATGATACTTTCGCGTGGCATTGACGAAATTTAAAAAAAATTGCTGTCGGTGGGACATAACGTTCCTTAAAATCTATTTTGGGCCTTTTTAACACTATTCGTCTCAAAATTGTAACGTAATAGACAAACTTGGACAACGAATTTGGTTTCAGCGAGCAAAAATCCTTCGGGATTACCATGTCCAGTCCGAGATAGTCCGAATGAAATGAAATATGTCGGCCTGTGTAAGTAAATGCATAAGCATTTCAATTATATTAAAAAAAGGTGATATAAATAAGTTATTTTTTTATATTCAAGTAACAGAGTAAATTATACAAGATCGCATCTTGTATAATTTTCCACTTTTGCATTATTTATTATTGCAATTCAATGTAAATAAGGAGACGACAACGATATAATTACTTTGATAGATTGATGATCAGATGTAACTGATCATGGATTCTTAATTCGTTCTGCTGAGGTTAGTTTTCTCTGAGATAGATAGCCTACTTCAACAAAATGTGAATAAAGGGAGATTTAGGATTTGCAAAGTACCTAAATTAATTATTTTATATAGTACACACCACGCGTGGAACGTACAACAATTAATATATATACATGTTAGAACAGGTCTAAAATTGTTAATTGTACAATAAAAGAAATATATAGAGATAATTATTTACCAAATACTGTTTAAGACATATTTACATACAAGTAATAATATTATTACTTGTATGTAAATATGTCTTAAACAGTATTTGGTAAATAATTATCTCTATATATTTCTTTTATTGTACAATTAACAATTTTAGAACTGTTCTAACATGTATATATATTAATTGTTGTACGTTCCACGCGTGGTGTGTACTATATAAAATAATTATTTTAGGTACTTTGCAAATCCTAAATCTCCCTTTATTCACATTTTAAATATAGAATGAGTGATGAGCAGTTTCCAAACATAATTCGTGTATATTTGTATAAGAGAAAAATTATAATTATTTTTAAACAATAATATACCTTTAGTGGAAAGAGGTTCACGGATTACGGAATGTTTAGAAATTGTAGCTTCTGCAGTGATGGGTTCGAATAAGTCGTAATCTTCATATACTTCAAACATATTTCCAAGCCAGTTATATGAAAAATTATCTAAAAGTATATTATATAATATAACACAATACCTAGTAAAGATAAAAGTAAAGAAATAAATATACTGTTAATCTAAAGAAATGATCCACTACAACTATGTGTGACTTTTTATAAACATGGAAAAATAAGTAGAGAGACTAAAAGGGAGTTTGTTTTTACAAAGATCTAAATAAATCTAAATCAATCAAGACCAATACAAAACAATACAAATGTTCTGACATTAATATCGCCAATAATTTTTAAAAATTTAATATTTGAAACGATCAATAAATGTTACAAGAGTATAAAAATATAACATGTAATACATATAATACATTTCTACAAGTATTTGTAACTCAATGCGTTATAAAAAATAAATTTATTGTCTAACTTTCATTGAGATTTCCAACGTCATCCTGGACACCTCTGTCTGATACATTTAGTGACGTTGATATGTGTAATGGACTAGAAGCATTTGCTGAGCTGTTAGTTTGTTTGGCAACAGAATTTGTTGCCTGATCTATCACAGGTTGAACAAAATTTTCATCATATGATTTGTTTGATAGTACGTAAGGTGGATCCTCATCAGAAATACTTTTAGAAATGTTATTTTGCGTAGTATTATTATTATTAAGACATGCTAAGAAAAGGAAAAAAATAGATGTTAAATGTCACAAAAATTATAGATTTTGTGCTAATAAGTAAGAAAATATGACCACATTTATTCGTATAATTAATTATTAAGTAATTACATAAGCATTTCAATTAAATTAAGAAATATAAATTTTATTTAAATATGAGATGATTAGCAATATAATTTTCAGCAATACAAAAGAATAAACTGAATAAATAATAATACAAATGAATTAACCAGCTTAACCTTTTGACTACAACTATGTATGACTTTTTACAAACATAGAAAAATAAGTAGAGATACTAAAAGGGAGTTCGTTTTTACAAAGATCTAAATAAATCTAAATCAATCAAGACCAATACAAAACAATACAAATGTTCTGACATTAACATCGCCAATAATTTTTAAAAGTTTAATATTTGAAACGATCAATAAATGTTACAAGAGTATAAAAATATAACATGTAATACATATAATACATTTCTACAAGTATTTGTAACTCAATGCGTTATGAAAAATAAATTTCTTTTCTAACCTTCATTGAGATTTCCAACGTCATCCTGGACACCTCTGTCTGATACATTTAGTGACGTTGATATGTGTAATAGACTTGAAGCATTTGCTGAGCTGTTAGTTTGTTTGGCAACAGAATTTGTTGCCTGATCTATCACAGGTTGAACAAAATTTTCATCATATGATTTGTTTGATAGTACGTAAGGTGGATCCTCATCAGAAATACTTTTAGAAATGTTGTTTTACGTAGTATTATTATTATTAAGACATGCTAAGAAAAGGAAAAAAATAGATGTTAAATGTCACAAAAATTATAGATTTTGTGCTAATAAGTACGAAAATATGACCACATTTATTCGTATAATTAATTATTAAGTAATTACATAAGCATTTCAATTAAATTAAGAAATATAAATTTTATTTAAATATGAGATGATTAGCAATATAATTTGCAGCAATACAAAATAATAAACTAAATAAATAATACAAATGAATTCACCATCTTACCCTTTTGATTCTGGGTTTGAAGCAAGTTTTGTTTCTCGTGCACTTTTGGCAAAGTACGTTGTAATATTATTTTAGGTACACTGTTAGCTAAAGAATGCTTAATATCATTAAGTACAGTAATATTTTCTACAATAGAAAGTAAAATAAAGATTTTAAAATATAATAATTAAATTAGTGCTCGACACATCAAATCAAAGATATAATAGTTCAATTGGCCATCCTTAACCTTTTTAAGAATATATGGCATCGATGTTGTGTGTGTTGAATGAGTTATATGTATAGTACATGTACATAATTAAAAATTATATGTAAAGTGTATCCATATATATATATATGTATTGTGTATAAGTGATATTATATGCATATACTTACTATGTTGCGCTATGACTCGACAAGTATACTTGACATTTTTATATTTTGCCACACATTCGTTTTCACGTTTTATAACGTCTTTTGATTTACAAATATGATAAATCCCGTCGTTGAATAACACGAGCGCAAACATTGCGTATGTTTCTTAATACATAATACGGCACACGCGGCAATATTTATGTTCTCCTTTTTTTCATATATGCCTCTCTCTGTTACATTAGAAAATGGTACCGAGCATTGTTTTATAACATCTATTTCACATATACTGAAATTTATTAAAGTCATATCTAATTATTAGATCTACCTTCATATGATTTTCAACAAAGACTGTATAAATGACCGTTGCTAATTTGCTAAGTTACTAATTGCGTCACGATATAGCCTATTGCGTTGCGTTCGAAGGACCCGATGATTGTACAGGGTGTTTCGGCGACATACAAATCAGTAAGTCGGGTTGCCTATTCGCCTACGACAGGGGCATATTTCACTCGGCTCCGCTCGGCTGGCAGAATAAGATCAAAATACGAGTCCGGCGGAGAGTAAGGAAAAGGAAATCGCTTTTTATGACTCTATATCATAGTGAACAGTTGTGAAATTTATAAAAATAGATAAAATATATTTATAATAATATAGATAACATATATTTATAATAATATAGATAACATAACTTTAAAAAAATAAATAAACAAATTTGACCAAAAATAATTTTAATCTTTAAATATAATAAATTATAATAATTGTTCAATGTGGCCACTATTTTCCTTTAAACATAAAGCAATTCAGCGCATGAAATTTTTTTTCATTCGTTTTGGTATGAGAGGAGTGATTTTTGTATATGCCTTATGTATTTTATTTTTTTAAATTTTCGTATTTCTGGCACGGATTTATATACTTTATTTTTTAAGCAGCTCCACACAAAAAATGCTTAAATACGAGATCCGGAGAGCGTGATGGCCACACCTGAAGACTATAAAGTCCAATTCATCTGCCAGGATTATTTTTTATTTAAAATGGTTCTCACTAAAAGAGAAATGTGGGCGAGATGGCTCTGTTGGAACATTATTTGTATTCTATTAGCCAGTGGCACATCCTTGAAAAATTTATGGAGCCGATAGAGCAGACAATTTGCAATAATGTGCATTTACACTGCTCTGAATAAATTCCAGATCGATGTAATCCCCTATTATTTTCATCAATTCGTTCACAGTTAAACTGCCTTGAACGTTTGTTTTTTTTTTATGCAATGTGGATTGTGTTTTGCATAGAGGTACTTATTATGTCTATTTATGAATCCACCGCTTCCAAAAACTGCTTCGTCAGACCAGAGAATATTTTTCAAAAATATATCATTTCCGGCGTCATTGAAATTCATCTGCATAAACTGAGTAAATTAGTGTAATAATAATTAACAAGTAAATGAAAACAACGTCTGATACGTTGCAACAAAAGAATAGAAATAAATTTTTAAATAAACTAACGTGTTCAATATACCATCCACAAAAATTTAAACGCTGTGGCATATCACCAGCTATGAGCCTTTGTGTTGTACTGTTTAAATGGATGCCAACCCAGAAAATGTTTATTAATAATAATTTTATTAACATGAAACGGTAACATGGTTTATGTTCAAATATGTGGCAATTGCTCTTCTGTGAAGATTTTCCATAAGAACCTTATATAAACTTCCATATGAACGGCATCAAATATCTTCTATTTTCTTTGCGGAACGAGAATGAGTTTGATGGATTCATAAAATCATCAATTTTTGTTCAATCTTTTACAAAGACAGTAAAAAAAGAATAAAAACAGAATTGTTAATTGTTGTTTATTTCTTTTATTGTGCGGAGCCCCTTAAAGATAATTATTTAGAATGCGCTTCTGTTTCTATAGTTTCCCCGATCTTTTGTTTAACAGAAGTTTGTTTAATAGCGTGAAAATCATATTGAAAGGTTATTACGTAGAAAATTACGATGGAACCTGAAATGGAAAGAAATCACTATTTGTTTGAAGAATTAACAGACATAATTCTTATTTATGGCGAGTGTCGAAAAAATCAAAGGCAAGCGGCTGCACTTTACGCACAAAGATTTCCGGATAGACGACATGTGGACCATGGTTTCTCTCATCGTCTTTGTGAAAGATTAAAAAGAAATGGACAATTCTATAAATCCACGAAGCCCATCCATGTTCCACAAAGAAACCAAGAGATAATTGATGCTGTGCATGAGGCTCTTATGGAAAACCCTCATACAAGCACAAGAGCAATTGCCACAGACTTGAATATAAGCCATATCACTGTTCATAGAATTATTAAACATTCCCTGGGTTGGCATCCGTTTAAACGACATACAACACAAAGGCTCATACCTGGTGATATGCTACGCCGTTTAAATTTTTGTGAATGGATTATTGATCACGTAAGTTTATTTAAAAATTTTTCTATTTTTTTGTTACAACGTACCAGACGTTGTTATCATTTACTTGTTAATTGTCGTCATATTTTACAATTTATTCAATTTATGCAGGTAAATTTTAATGATGCCGGAAATGAAATATTTTTGAAACATATTCTTTGGTCCGATGAGGCAGTTTTTGGAAGCGATGGATCGATAAATAGACATAATGAGCATCATTATGCAGAGCACAATCCACACTGCATGAAAACAACAAACGTTCAAGGCAGATGGACTGTAAATGTGTGGATAGGAATATTAGGAGATAAAATCATCGGTCCCGAATTTATTCAGGGCAATGTAAATGCACAGTATTACGCAAATTTTTTGACCCATCGACTCGAAGAACTTCTCGAGGATGACCACTGGCCAACAGGATGGAAATGATATTCCAACAAGATGGACATCCCGCCCACACTTCTCGTTTGACGAGAGCCGTTTTAAATCGAAAATTTCCTGGCAGATGGATCGGACTTCATGGTCCTCAGGAATGGCCACCGCGCTCTCCAGATCTAACACCGATGGATTTTTTTGTGTGGGGTTTTTTAAAAAATAAAGTGTACGAAACCCTGCCGGAAAATGCGGAAGCTTTAAAAAATAGGATACAGAACGCGTGTGCGGAAATTTCTCCTCTTATATTACAACGAGTGAGAGAAAATTTTATGCGGAGAGTTGCTCTCTGTTTAGAGGAGAATGGTGGCCATATCGAACATTTATTGTAATTTTTTTATTTAAAGATCAAAAATATTTGTTCAAGTTTATTTATTAAATTTTATGTTATATTATCTATATTATTATAAATGTTATATTATCTATATTATTATATCTATATTTTATCTGTATTATTATAAATTTCATAAATATTCATTATAATAGAGTCATAAAAACCGATTTCCCTTTCCTCACTCCCCGATTTCACATTCTGATACTCCTGTGAACTTGGCACATATCTAAAAATCTAAAAGGTTTTCAAAGAGAGAGAGAGAGAGAGAGAGAGAAGAGAGAGAGAGAGAGAGAGAGAGAGAGAGAGAGAGAGAGAGTGTTGATATTCTTTCGAATAGTTTTAGAATTCTACGTAAACATTTTAAATAGTTCCGATGACTAAATACAAAAAAATCGAAAATACCATGCCATGAAAATAAATTATTTCTTCGGAGTTCTAGTTAATTTTACAATAATTCTACAGTACTACTACAACAATGATTCCACAGTCAATTATACCAATAGTTCTAGCAATTAAAAGCAAAAAATCGATTTTTGAAGACTCAGTGTCCAAATTGTAATTTGTATAAGAAAAGTAACAGTTTTGGAATGTATTTATACAATATTTCTACCTGATTTTGTGAGAAATTTTAATTATTTTTTCTATAAATTTTAATTATTAGTTCTAGCCGATCTGATAAGAGTTCTGCATAGCGTTTCTTGAGTTCTACAAAAAATCTTTATGACTTTTTCCTGTAAAATAATTATTATAATAATTATATTTCAAAAACAACCTTTATATAAAAAAATTCAAAAGTTTTTAAAAATAAAGTTGATTTTTAAATATTAAAAGTAGCTTTAACTTGAAAAATAATTATTTTACACAAAATAGTTATAAGGATTTTCTGTAGAATTCAAGGAACGCTACGCAAAATTCTTATCAGATCAGCTAAAACGAAAAAAATTATTTTTTTCATTAATCGTTTATTTTTAAATGTTAAAAATAATTTTTATTTAAAAAATAATTATTTTACTCAAAAAATAATTAAAATTTCTTTTAAAATCAGATTGAAATGTTGTATAAATACGATCCAATCAAAACTGTTACTATTCTTATACGAATTACAATTTGGACATTGGGTTTTTAAAAATTGATATTTTGCTTTTAACTGCTAGAACTATTGATATAATTGACATAGAACTGTAGAATTATTATGAAACTAACTAGAATTCCGAAGAAATAATTTATTTTCATGATATGATGCGCTGCGTGAACTTGACACACCATATTTTCGATTTTTTTGTATTTAATCATCGGAACTATTTAAAATATTTACATAGAACTCTAGAACTACTCGAAAGAATGCTAGAACTCTTTTTAATAAATTTTTAAATTTTTAGATATGATGTGCCAAGTTTACAGGAGTCATTCATCTTATTCTGCGAGTCGAGTAAAGTATGCCCCTGTCGTAGGCGAATAGGCAACCCGACTTACTGATGTGTATGTCGACGAAACACCCTGTACATACACGCACTGTCACTAGCACGAAAACGAAAGGTGTCCCTCGACGGTTAGGTATACGCATAATGGCGTCGAAGAATAGGACAGCCAATCAAAATTTTGTCCAGAATGTAGCGACACATTCAAATGCAGCATTAGTCACTGTCTGTGACAAAAATGCAAACAAAATTAAAAACTTTGTAAATATAATACGAAACTTTATAAATTAATAAAAATATGTAATACATAATAAACTGATGATAAAAAAACAATTTCTACGTTGATTAAGTAGTAAAGGAAGATTAAATGCTGTGAATAAGAAATTGAAAAACATTAATGAGGAAATATACAGAAATGATTATTATTTGTATTGTGCAAATTGTAAAAACAATGTTCCTGACACAATCTTATATTTAAAAATCGTCTTAAGTTTATTATAAAATGCTATAATATTAAACAGCCTTTGCAGCGTCTTCAGGTGACAGCTAATCTGTTCTGTTACATCATGTGGGAGAAAATCTTCTTACATCATGGGAGGAGCCATATTGCTTCTTGTATCTTGGGCAAATTTCTACTTACAAGTAACACTACCCAACTGATACTCACCGATTTGAATGAAACTTAATATACTTATTAAACAGCGAAAAATATTAAATACGTGTTTTTTTGTTTCGGCTAAATACGCTTTTTAGGGGTAGAAAGCACCCCTCAACCCCTGGAGGTGGAAACAGTTATGGCTAATTATTTCTGAAACGATACATTTTCTGAAAAAAGTGCTTAGGACCAAAGTTGTAGAGTTCAAAGTGATGCACTTGATGGCGACCTTGATGTCGACCTTGAGGTCGATTTTCGAGGTCAATTAAATTTGGAAATAATTAGCCGTTGCCGGACTTTGATTCGGACATATGATCAATTATTATTTTCCCGACTGTCGTTGAGCAAGCATTTTCCAAAATTACTTCTTGATCACTTATTTGCTATGAGCTATCTTGCTCGTGAATTTCGTTCGAATATACCTTCAACCATCATTTTCACATCTGTACTTGGGCGAGTGTTCATTGTTTATAGTTTTACATCAATTGTTCTTACGACTGCTGTTTCTCGTGAATGTTTTCAATATTCTTTTGGAAAGTATTTACTGCAAGTACTTTTCCATCATTTGTTCTCACGACTATTTTTTGTGTTAATTTCATTTAAGCTTACAATCATAAACTCTGCTTTCTATGAATTTACTTTGAATCTCTGTTATAATATTATTAAAGCATTGTTAATCTGTAAAATTTCATAATGTCATTAAACCCAAAAAATATTTTAAAGTTATTATGCCTCACTTTCGAGGACCCAGTGTACTATATAGAATCTAGAGTAACAGATGAAGAAAGATCATTCGCTTCTCAACTTGCAGATTTGATAAAAGACGCTATCAATTTTGATATATTTAAAGAGACTTATGATTCTTTAAACTGTACTGATGCTAGTGTGATTCCTGATGCTGTTTTAGTTGAAGACAATCCAGAAGATGTTTCGGAAGTTGTGCAAGACAATACAAAATTCAGAGAAATTGTAGACATTGATTATAAGAAGAGAGTAATTGAATTTTAGCGATCTGGACAAAAGAAAAGAAGGAATATAGAATCAGTTAAAAACCGATTTAAGAAAGTTATAAATGTAACACAATTGTACCGATGGGAAGCACAAGTTGCTGAGGGTGGGTCAAGGACTAATAAATTGTTATATATCTCTCAATACGTTCTAGAACAATTTAACAGTGCATCTGATCGAAATCTATCCATTCACGATTTAGATCTAAAGAGATGGGCCTTGAAAGCAAGAAAGGTAGTTCATTTGCCTTCTCAATTATTTACGGCTTCATCAAAATGGATACACAACTTTAAAATACAACATGGTACTGTTTCAAGAAAAATAAATAAATTCGTGACACAAGCGCATATTTTAAATAAAGTAGAACTATTGGAACAATCTTCCAATTATGTGAGTCAAGTTAAACTAGAGATAGGCTTGCTAGGAACAGCAAACGTTTACAATTCAGATCAATCAGGGTTCAATTTGGAAACACATGCTGGTCGTACATTAGCCTCAAAGGGTTCTTTGAAAGTGGAGTGTCTTGCTCAATCTTTGAATTCCTTGACTCACAGTTACACAATACAATCTTTAATATCTGCCGATGGTATCTTGAAATCCCCCTTATTAATAGTTCTGCAAGAAACAAGTGGCCGTTTCGGACCGATAATACAGAAGTCAATGTACAAAGCAGATAATATCCTCGTTTTCGCCACAAAATCTGGAAAATTGACATCCGACATTGTTATTAAATGGTTTGAAGATGTCTTCTTGCCTAATGCTGGCAAGAAGTCTATTTTGTGTTTGGACTCTTGGTCAGGACAAACAGAAAAGAAATTTGAAAATATAGACAAGGGTAATAAAAAAGTAAAAATCCTTACAATTCCTGCGGGAACAACTGGCTTCACTCAACCATTGGATGTCTACGTATTCAGACCGTGGAAAAACTTCCTGAAACAATTTTCGGACTTAATTCTCTTATACAACTATGATATTAACCTACATTTGAGGAATAACATTCTCAAAATTCAATCATTAATCCACAATCAATTCTCATCACCCCGATTCCAAAACATGATTAAATATGCCTGGTGGAAAAGTGGATATATTGAAGAAAAACCAGATAGATGTGAAACGCCTGTTGATTTCTGTTTAAAGAATTTGCGGTACAGTCTGCAAAATCTGCAATAACATTGCAGTAATAAAATGTGCGTGGTGTACTAACTCTCTGTGTATGGAGCATTTTTTTGCGAAAGAAGATAAAGCTATTCCTCATTATTGCCATGAATATAAAGAATAATGCCAATTATCATGGAATTAATACTTATAGGCTATGAAAAGAAATTATGAAATCTTGCCTTCACTGGCTGGATCTCGACCATATCTTGCCTTTACTGGCTGGATTTCGCTCACATCTTGCCTTTACTGGCTGGATTTCGCTCACATCTTGCCTTCACTGGCTGGATCTCGACCATATCTTGCCTTTACTGGCTGGATTTCGCTCACATCTTGCCTTTACTGGCTAGATTTCGCTCACATCTTGCCTTCACTGGCTGGATCTCGACCATATCTTGCCTTTACTGGCTGGATCTCGACCATATCTTGCCTTATTTGAATGAATAATTAACTTTTAATTCTTTTATTGATCGAATTATTGATTGATCTTGCCTTAATTGGTTGGATCAATGAACAATTTTAAATTGCAGAAGCTTGTTTTATTTACAAACCACCAACGTTCTGAATGTAAAATTTTACGCTCTATCGATTCTAGGGATGAAAAGTAAACTACTCCCTTTGAAAAACATGAAATGATTTTCAAATGACCTTGAAAATCGACCTCAAGGTCGACTTCAAGGTCGCCATCAAGTGCATCACTTTGAACTCTACAACTTTGGTCCTAAGCACTTTTTTCAGAAAATGTATCGTTTCAGAAATAATTAGCCATAACTGTTTCCACCTCCAGGGGTTGAGGGATGCTTTCTACCCCTAAAAAGCGTATTTAGCCGAAACAAAAAAACATGTATTTAATATTTTTCGCTGTTTAATAAGTATGTTAAGTTTCATTCAAATCGGTGAGTATCAGTTGGGTAGTGTTACTTGTTAGATGTAAAATATAACTATTTAAAGGAATTAGTGGAACGAAAAATTATTAACGTGAAGTATATTTCCACTAATGAACAAAAGGCTGACATACTTACCAAAGCTTTAAAACAATCGCAATTTACTAAGTTAAGAAAATATTTAAGTTTGAGAAAGTAGGATAATATTATTTGCGAATATTTTTTTTGTGTGTAAGGAAACTTTTTTTGTGTTTAATTGAATTGTTTAAGATTATCGTTTTTTTTGTTCGTTATTAAAAGATTAAAAATAATGAGCACAGCCACCATTGAGGAGAAGTGTTAAAGTAAGCAATGTTTGGCTGAACTACTGTGTATTCTTTTTCAGTTAATTTAAGTTGGCAACCATTTAGTAAATAACAGTTAGTTAAATTCTTTTAAGTTGTCAGTAGTGACGTTTTTTTTAGTTAGTAAGTAACGACGTTCTTATTTCTCTCATATATATTTCTGGAAACTTCTACCGTTGTAATAATTTGTAACGATCCCCCCTGAGCGATCGTTTTACCCTGCCGTCGATCCGCCGGAAGGCTGCCGCCCGGCGAACACCAGCCGGGCAAATGCAGCGGCGCTATGCGCCCTTTTTTATTCTTTCAAAACGCGACCGAATCGCACCGTTATACGGCCGACGAGATCGAAAGCCAGGACCGTTGTCTCGGCGCTTCCGAACCGCTCCGAATCCTGACGGAAGCCGCCGAGCAACGCGCCCTGCCGCACCGCCCGAACGCCGCCAAGATAGCGCGCGCCGATAATTACTCGATTAGGCGAAAACAAATCGAGCCTAACGAGTCTCGCCGAAATTACCCGAACGGGTAAGTTCCCGGTATAAAAAGAGCGAGCCGATACCGAGAAGATCACTCCGTTCCAGATCTCGATCAAGTACTCGTACAGTACCTGAGCTCTGATCCCGAACACGCTCTCGACAAGATAACAGAGGTTGAGCGAACTCAGTCTCCGCCGTGTGATCGCGGCACATCTTGCAAGAGTTTCCTGACAATCCTAAACCGAAAGTACAGAGGTTGAGCGAACTCAGTCTCTGTCGAGAGATCTCGACACTTTCGATAGAAGATCCGACAAAAACCTGCAACGATCGTAAAAACTCAGCGGGTAGAGAGATCTCTGCCGCCGACGAGCGATCTCGTCCAGACGTTGCATCCTCATTGCATCCTACCACCCGAAGCACGAATCAAATACGCAGCCGAAACACCAACCGCATCGAACAATACGTTCGCGCCGCACGCGCTCTCGCGCCTCGCGCTCTCTCGCGCCCCGCGCTCTCGCGCCTTACGCGCTCTCGCGCCCCGCGCGCTCCCGCGCTCCCGCGCCCCGCGCGCCCGGACAGCTGACACGACAACAACACACGACGGGACCTTTAAATTGTATCACGCACCGAATATACATTTTTTCACCCGTATCACGCACCGAATATACCTTCCGATACCGACGCACCGAATATACACGCATTATATACACGTTTATACGCCCGCTACATATACTTGTATACACGCACTATACATACGTCTATACGCACACTATACGCACAAATTGTACCCGCGCTACATACACACTTATATCCGCATTA